>JAVKPL010000423.1:0-146712 GCA_032173675.1 Gastrolobium villosum
TTGCTACAGCCTTCGACTTCCAAGCATATGCTTTTTATGCTCTTCTATATAAGAGTCTCATATCTACAAATAAATTACCTGATCAATAATATCAATTTCTCTTTTCATAATCTTAATCATCATTGTCTCTCTTTTAACTTCTAACACAGACGAATTAGGCAGCCGATACAGAAGAAAAATAAATAAATAGACCAAACTTCACTGAGACAAAGACAATAGGAATCCTACTCGAGAGAGAGAGAGTGTGTCAAGCCTAAGATGTGTCCCTTTCTTCGGGTAATCAGGCTGCCAAGTGTTTCTTTTTTTTTTTTTTTTTTTTTTTGGGTACAGGTTTATTTATATATATGTATAGAATATTAAATATACCATTCTGGTAGCAAACGAAGCAGTGAGGTAAAAAAATCAATGGAACATGCTATAAAAAAATCATCTTCTCCAAATAACTTTTGAAAAATACAGCAGAAACAACAATCATCATTTCCACCTCATGGCTAAAACTAGAGTCATCGGCCTCAAATTGCAGCTAAAAACAAATCATTGAAATTTTTCCTTGAGCATTTCAACAGTTTGCTCAACAAGAAGTGAGAATTTAGTTGAATTTCCTCAAGGGGTAAATGAATACAAAAGAGATCCCACATGCAAACACATTCTTGATGGAGATGGGAAAGAGAGAGCAGCTGCCCACAGCATCAGACATACCCTTAGCAACAGGGCAATACACCCAACGACAAAGTTACACGGCTTTAAAACTAAAGCATAATTGACCTTCAGTTCCAAAATAAAGTGCATGGCAAGCCTTAATTGTGGTCATTCCCCCAGACACACTATGACATTGCAGTATTCTAATTTAGAAATTAAATTTCTGCGGGCAAAGTTCTGTTAGATGACAAAAATTAAATGAAATTGCAGTTCTGTGAGAAGTTCTTAACAGAAAATATGATATTGCAGCATAGGACAACAGGAAGGGAGTAATAAAAATCTGAGAGGAATAGCTGGCAGCACAATCTAGAGCTGTAGCTGGGAAAGAGCACAAGCTGGAAGCAGCACCAATGGAATAGAGTGGAACATCATGGACCTGGGAAAAAGACCAAAGATTTTGGAGGCTAGTTATATGGACACAGTAAGAGGCTGTAGAGTGAAAGGCAGTGAAGCATAGGCAAGTGTATAACAGTGAAATGGTACTTGGAGCATTCAATTTTTGCCATAAAATTTCCCCAAGCAAAGCAGAAGCAACCCATTCTTACTTCTGTTCAAATGCCCGTTTCAGGACAAAATCACAGTAAACACAATTAAAAGTGTATTCTCCCAAACATGATTAATTTAGTATGAAAACCCATTTGAATGGGACAATCTTCCATGCATATTCAGCCAAATATGCACTAAAATATCTAAATTCTGCTTCAATGTCTAAATAAATAAATAAATAAAATATCTAAATTCTGCACAATTAGCATAGAACATGCTCAACTTCTATCATGTAAGTGGATAACTTCCTACTTTCTCAAAAAAAGGGAGATAATTATCGGTAACCATCAATCGATGTCTGAGGCAATAAATAGGCCCCAAAGAGATTTTTTTTTCTCACTGAATGAAGCTGAAGATGGAAATAGCAAGACTAATAGAACATAAACCCAAAAAGCAGCCATAAAGAGTATCAAACTATCACTTACTATAACTTAAATCAAAGCAACCACTTTCAAATAACTTTCAACATGGACTAAACAGGGACATAAGAACGGGGTTAACATTTTGTCAAAAGAGAACACTACAATAAACTACCATCGAACTGTAATGAAAATCCAGTTTCTGATATGCCAAAAAAGGTCCAAATGATCCCACAAAAACATCGTTACCATCCCACAAAAACATCGTTACCATAATCTAATACATTCTGGTCTTACAAAATCAATTCAAACCAGGAAAACCACCTGACAGGATAATAACCTCAACAAACCACAGGTTTGCTGTCAAAGGCTTCTCTTGCTTCCAATAAGTCGGGACAAAATCTCTTCGCAAGAATTTCCACCTGCTCGGCAAATGATTTCCTCCCATGCTCTCCAATATATTGGACCATTTGGTTCCATCGTTTTCTACATACATCACCAGACCTATGATCAAGCAGATAGTCCCAGTCTACCTCCTCCATGCAGCAAGCATCCAAAGTAAATAAAGCATTTACTAGGCGGTAGTCATCGGTGTTACTCCATTCACCATTAGAAACCATTGGTGATGTTAATTGCTCATACCATTTTCCGCAGCAACGTTGACTGGTTCTAGTGGTCAATTTGTCGCCAATTGCCTCCCAACTAATATTATCTCGCAACATACCATGTTTTGATTTTCTATGATCTTCTAAAGCCCTCGCACGTAGATCCAGGTTTACTAAATCAAATAAATTTTGATACTCCTCTTGGGACCATCGTCCTTTGTTTGTATTGGTTAATTTTATTCTACGCCATGCATCCTTTACATGAATTCGATGTTTACCCAATGCTTCAGCTACTGATTTCCAATCAGATCCATGCTGTTCTTGGACCTTACGAACAAATTCAAGCTCTTCAGGCGTCCACTTACACTTCTCATCCCTTTCAAACAAAATATGAGCACGATAATACACACTAACATAAGGCCTCTCAGGTAAGGCTGACCCAATATCTTTCCAACAACCTATAAGTTCAGGATGAGATCTAGAATGGAGAATCATATCTAGACCTTCATCTCCCAAACCATGAGACTCTATATAGTCAAAAACAGCCTCTTTAATCTTCTTATCTTCTTCTGGTGTAAACCTTTTCCCACGCACTAAGTTATCACAACAAAACTCTACTTGATCAGAAAAAGTTACTCGTTTGGGTTTGGATGTTCCACCAGGTACAGGGTTAGGAGATTCACCAGTACCAGCCTTGGTTTTTTTCTTTATCTTCTTCTTGCATTGATCATCAACTTCAGTGACAATGCAACTTGCATTAGCATCTCCTTCATTGGTTTTAAATTCACTGTTCCCTTTACTTTTGTCATTCAGTTTCTTCTTCTTCATTTTCTTGCCTTGGTCATCCTCTTTGCCCTCATTGCTTGTAAACTCTTTATACTCCACATGTTTGCTTTCTTCACTCAGTATCTTCTTCTTCTTTTTCTTCTCCTTCAACTTCTTGTCTTGGTCATCATCTTCAACTTCATGGCTTTTGACCAAATGTTGATCACCTTTTTTGCTGTTGACAAAAGGTGGATCACTGTTGGTTTTATACTCTTCATCTTCAGTTCTTTTGTTTTTCTTACCCAATATCTTCTCCATCTTCTTCTTCTTGCCATGCCCCTCTTCACTGACAACAGAATAATCAGCTTCATTGCTTTTATATCCTCTTACTGTCATTTTACTTTTGTTCCCCAGTTTCTTCTTCTTCTCCATCTTCTTACCTAGCAAATCATCTTCGGTGACAAGAGAATGTGCATTAGCATTTCCTTTGTTGATTTTATCCAAAGGAAGATCACCTTTATTGTTCTTGAACTCTTTATCCTCAGACATTTTTCCTTTTTTGCTTGATTTTGAAAAACCCATTTCTGCAATTCCTGTTGAATCATCATGACTTTTTCTTTCCTTCATCTTGCTTTGCTGGTTGTAGTCAAAGTACTGCATTTCTTTATCATCGTCAAGGACATCTTTGCCATTGGGGAATTGTATGACACAAGATTTTGGGAGATTCAGCTCACTTATATCTGCAGGACATGACATGACACTCCATTGAGACAAAAAAGAAAAACTTGTATAACAGAATAAGATAGCATAAACTACAGGCTCAAACAATGTCAGAACAAGAAAGAAGCACCAACTAAAACACAACTTGAGGAACAATATCATAGCTACTGAAGATAACTCATTACAAGGTAGCAGTATGCATCACCACACATCTTAGGAGAGTACATAAATATTAGAATGTTAAGCCAGCAAATGGTCAGATTAAATTCCTATTTATCCCATACTAAAAAAAATAACCTTCCCAGAAAAAATAATAACAAAACAAGTAAATTTATTGAAATTGGATTGCAAATTCCAAAATAGAAAACCTTCCATGAACATAGGGGTAAAAGTCACAATTGCTGTACAACAGCATAAACAATCACTAGATGATTTTTCCCCCCAGTAAATTCATTTAAAATCCATGTTTTACTTTGTCCCGAGCATGATGGCCATCGACAGCCACCAGAACCTAAAGAAATAAAGATGAAGAAAATAACATGAATTAGCTGAAGGTCCTTTTGATACATACACACACAGGTTTTATCGCCAATTCTTCTAAAGAATATGACCCCAATCTTAAAGTACCTAACTTTATCAGTTAGTCCTAAATCTGAAACTACGCCCTAGAAAGCGAGAGAGCCCTTTCAATCAAAGGGAAGTAGGAAAGCGTAAAACCCTAGAACAAGGAATGAATAACGGTACAATCACAAAATCAAGGCCAGGGTGCAGCACAAGAAGGGAAATCGAACGCTCAAATATGAGATGAAGGAAGAAGGGATCAGCGAATTAAAAAGTAAAAAACAGATACGATAAAGAGAAGAGAACGAGGAAAAAGAACGGAATTTGAATCGATAGGAACCTGTTTGAGAAAAAACCAGAGAGATGAAGGACAAAGAGTGCTCGGGGTGACGGTGTTGCGCTACTGGCTGGTTCCGCGCACAGTACTGCATTTACGAGTTGTATACGAGAATTATTTATAACTCTTTTTTTGGGTTTATGATTATAATCACAATATTTTGTGGGGCCCACAGCAAAATTAAATAAAAAAATTCTGTCACGTAAAATAAATCTCTGTAATATAACACAAACACTTTTCCTAAAAAATAATTCTTATAAAACCCCTCTTTTTTACCATATAAAGCCTCTGGATAGATATTTTGCTAACGTCACAAAAGATTCTTATATATTATACATAAAAAAATATAAATTTTATAAGAATTATGTTGTAGGAAAAATGATTGTGTTATGTTATAGAGATTCGTTTTACGTGCCAAAATTTATTTTTCTGTGGGTTCCACAAAATGTTGTGAGTGTAGGAAAATTTTTGTGATCATGTTAAATGATAGATGATAAACCCATAAAGCCTTTGGATAGATATTTTGCTAACGTCACAATAATTCTTATATATTATACATAAAAAAATATTTATTCTTTAAAATGAAATAATTTTATATTATTTCATTTTTATAAGTGGGATCTTTATCTTTTTTCTATTCACTCTCTTTTCAATGATTTAACTTTTTCTCCAATTTAAAATAACTTAATTTAAAATGACTCATATTTCTTTTTCATTATATATATATATGGGTTTATCATTTATTATTTAATATGTAGATTTTGAATTTCTAATTTAAATTTTTAAATTGTAAAAAAAAAAACTTTTTCGGCACGCAAAACAAATCTCTATAAATAACACTCACTTTTCTTATAACATAACTCTATAAAACTAATATATATATATATATATATATATATATATATATATATATATATATATATGTCTAAATTCTACACAATTAGCATAGAACATACTCAACTTCTATCATGTATATCTAATGGTAATTTTCCTATGTTCTCAAAAAAAGGGAGATAATTTGTAACCATCAGTCGATGTCTATATATATATATATATATATATATATATATATATATATATATATATATATATATATATATATATATATATATATATATATATATATATATATATATAAACTAATAAAACATAAACCCAAAAGGCAGCCATAAAGATTATTAAAATCACTTACTATATCTTAAATCAAAGCAACCTGACATAACGCTTATATATATATATATATATATATATATATATATATATATATATATATATATATTTGTAATTTCAAAAGAATCAACGTAGATTTTGAATTTTCTCATTTAAATTTTTAAATTGTAATATCAGTCGGCCAACCTCTTTTAATTTTTCTCCCATGTATATACAGCCAAATAAAAACTAAAATATCTAAATTCTGCTTCAATGTCTAAAAAAACAAAATGTCTAAATTCTGCACAATTAGCATAGAACATACTCAACTTCTATCACGTAAGTCGGTAACTTCCTATGTTCTCAAAAAAAGGGAGATAATTAGCGGTAACCACCAGTCGATGTCTGCGGCGATAAATAGGCCCCAAAGAGATTTTTTTCTCACTGAATGAAGGTGAAGATGTAAATAGCAAGACTAATAAAACATAAACCCAAAAGGCAGCCATAAAGATTATCAAACTATCACTTACTATATCTTAAATCAAAGCAACCACTTTCAATTAACTTTCAACATGGACTAAACAGGGACATAAGAACGGCGTTAACATTTTATCAAAAGAGAACACTACTACAAAATACCCTCGAACTGTAACGAAAATCCGATTTCTATATACAGGAAACGGTCCGGATGATCCCACAAAAACATCATTGCGTAATCTAATACATTCTGGTCTTACAAAATCAATTCAAACCACGAAATCCACCTGACAGGATACTAACCTCAACAAACCACAGGTTTGCTGTCAAAGGCTTCTCTTGCTTCCAATAAGTCGGGACAAAATCTCTTCGCAAGAATTTCCACCTGCTTGGCAAATGATTTCCACCTGCTTGGCAAACGATTCATTAACAGGTTTTTAAAAACCAATTATTTTAAGAGCGATTTGGGTTCAGTTCATGATTCGGTTTAGTTCTTGGATTATTTTGCACACCCTCAACTGAAATAAGAATCAAGACAATCAATCGATGCATAATTAGAATAAGAATAGTGCAGCCCCAATTTCCATCCTCCCTTACCCTCAGCTTCTCGTGTTCTCTATTTCTCACTCCCTCTAACTTTCTCTTACAAATTCTGCCGATGCTTCACCTATTTATAGGCAATATTCTTAACAAAATACAAAACAACAGTCTAACAACAACCAATTAAAGTTATGTCTACGAGTGATTCTATACAAAACTAAGGTCTAACAACAACCAATTAAATCTTATTTCATCCTTTACCAATAGATTTCAAGACCGAGCCGGCAAATCAGAATATGAATTCACATCAATAACAAACAACAAAAGGTGGGATTTTAACCAATTCAAAGGTTACCTCTTGTTTGGTAAACCTAGTGTTTCTTGAGACTTGCTTCTAAACAACCTTCCACACCATCATAAGCTTCAAGGATCCTATTGATTTTGGTTAAGAATGGGCACACCAAAGCTAGACAAGACACCCTAGAAATCAGATCGTAAGAGGACTCACCGTACGATACTTACACTACAACAAAACAGGTATATAGAGCGGTTCAAAAGGCATTTCACGACGGTTCAAACCGCCTCCATATGCGAGTTTTGGTTGTTATCCAACCGTCGTAATTACTATCGTCGAGACGCAATTCCACGACGGTTTATACGAACTGCTGGAATAACCGTCGAATGCGACATCAACGACGGTTTCCAAGGCGGTTGTAACCGCCATAGTATATCTTTTTAAAGAAATTTACGAATATTCAAAGACGGTTCTCAAACGTCGTGGAATAAGAATTGGAAGGCGGTTAGTTAACCGTCGTGGAATAATTGTAGTGGAATAATAATTCAAAGGCGGTTAGGTAACCGTCGTGGAATAATAATTAAAAGGCGATTAGTTAACCGTAGTGGAATAATACTTCAAAGGCAGTTATTTAACCGTAGTGGAATAGCAATTCAAAGGCGGTTAGGTAGCCGTCGTGTTATTACAATTCAAAGGCGGTTATTTAACCGTCGTGGAATTAAAACCGCAAAAATGCAGTTTGATAAATTCGTATGCTAAGGTCGTTTCTAACCGTCGTGGAATATTTAAATATTTAAAAAAATAATACACTATTTTTTTAAAATAATTCAATATTTACTGTTACAATAGTTGTCAAATAAATATTAATTTATTTTCAAGAATTTAAATATTGGATATCATTAAAGCTGAGAAATTAAATGTTTTAAAATTTATATTTATTTTTTAAATACAATTTGATATATATATAATTATTAGGAATGACAATATATGTTTAATTAGTAAAAAAGGAAAATTGGATTAAAAATCAATCTTTTATAATCCAATATAATAATTATATAAATAAATTAAAAATATCAAGGCTTTTCATCCATAATCATATTTAGAAGCAGTAAACTTATCTAAAAATAGTCATCTAACCATTTGCACCGAATTCTAATGATTTAAAACATCAAATATACAGGGGAATGTAATTCTCAGTTAATATTAGCATTGTCATAACACCAAAAAGACATTCAATCACCCTGACATTGTGATATACACCAAAATACAAAAGCTATCCATCATAAAGTAATCACCAAAATACATTGTGATCCATTTGTTCTGGAAAACAAAACAAAAAAGAA
This sequence comes from Gastrolobium villosum, assembly GCA_032173675.1. Classification (NCBI taxonomy): domain Eukaryota; kingdom Viridiplantae; phylum Streptophyta; class Magnoliopsida; order Fabales; family Fabaceae; genus Gastrolobium; species Gastrolobium villosum. The sequence goes on from JAVKPL010000423.1 coordinate 8,397, forward strand.
AATATAAACCTGAGAACTATGGAGGAGATGGGTGTCCTTGAAGTTCAGGTCCTTGTGCATTTGGTACATGGCTAGCAGAAGAGGATGGCCTGAATCCATTGGGAGAGCCCAAATCTTGAGTCTGTAAAAAAAATATAACATGTCATATAAGTCTCAAACAGAAGCAGCAAGAGCAATCCATTTAATGCAAAACCAGGGGGCATTTTGAAGCAGCAAGAGCACAAATTATTCAATAATTATATGTACTATACATTGATAAGCAAAAGAGGGTATTTTGTTATAAGCAAAAGAAGGTATTTTTTCCTTACAGTCATATTATACAATCATCATCTCAAGTAGAAAACATAAGAAGATTTTAGTAAATGTATTATATACCTGATGCAATCCATTTGATGCAAAACCAGGGGGCATTTGACCCCAAAGCTACGTACAAAAAAAGTCAATGCTTCCTCCAAAGATTGAACCTTAGATTTCAACTCTCTAATTTCATTGTCTGTAGATGTTGAAGAAGATGCCCCAGAACCAGAACGACGTTTAAAAATTTGGGAAGGGCAGACCCCAAATCCCATACCCCGTACACGTCCAGGGTGCTCCTTCCCAAACACCTGGACGTAAGCATCTTCTTCGGATAAAGTTCCATCACTTTGTGCAGCTAATAACAAATCCTACAAAATTTGATCCAACAACCAATTTAAAAACAGTAACATTATCATATAGGAATACAAGTAAACGACTATATTCCACTTACATTTTTCTCCATAGCCTCTTCATTCACAAATGTACCATCTTTTTTCAGATGCGAATAGGCATACATTTCTTCTCTACTGATAGGTTTTCCTTTTTCAATTTCCTAAAATAATAAAATAACAAACAAAAATTATTTACCAAGACTCTGTATGATTCAACCAAAAATTATTTACCAAGACAACACAGTAACTTGTTACGTTTACCTTCCAAGCATCCATTACATGCATATATGAAGCCGAAATTAGAAATGTGTTCAACATAGTGACGATGACAGGTGTTATGATTGCAATGTGATACTACTAATAGTGATACTCCATTACAAATGTGTTCAACACAGTGATATTACTAATAGTGATACTAGCATTGACAGTGTTCAAAGCTAAGCATCCCATTAACACAGTGGACTCGATGAAACTAGGTGACTTACACGTGAGCTTGGATATAGCAAAAATAACAAGAATATTTGTACCAGCATCCCATTGACAGTGTTCTTGCAAAAATAACAAGAACCATAGAACCACATAATCATACAAAATAAAAAAAATATATGTACCAGCTCTCTCTTTTTTCTTGCAATAGACTTTGCGCCTAAAGTGAGAGGAATTGTTAGCTTTGTCCTGTTGGCAGTATTCTTTTCAGCAATTTCCTACATTACACATAAAATAATTAAGTAAATTATTAAAAAGTTATATCAGAACCCCAGAAATGGTGACATGTATAAAAATGAGAAATGCTATTACCATTGTTTTTTTCTCAAATCTGTACTCCAAAAGTGAAGCCCATTGTTCTCTTGGTATTCCCATTGGGCATCTCTCAATACTTTCCTCCAAGGACATATCAAAATTCTTAAACATGTGCTACAGCCTTGATCTATTGTCCTTCCATTTTTTCCCGAGGTCCATCATTATCCATTTTTTATGATCTCCATCGTTAACATCAAACTTAGCCTTAAAAATGAAAATATGAGCAATTAATCAGCAACACACCAACAAGATTGCATATAAATAAAACCACAAATTTGAGGAAAATACCATACTTTGAAAAGATTTTCCCACACAAGGTCTTTGTGAAATTTTGGAACCTTTGGCCGTTTCAGATAAATGATTGGGAAATGGTGACAATCAGCAGCAATTGAACCTGAATATACACCATACAAGCCACCAGATTCTTGAATTGGTTGGCCATCGTTACCCCATTCTAATATGACCTTTTGATTGTCAGTAAGGACAAGCAAATCCTGAACACACAAGTGACGCTCCCTTTTTACTCCGTTATCATCTAAGCAGTTATGTCAACATCAATGTTAGAATAAAAAAATATTGACTGATTAATAAATAAGTGGATCAGAGTTTAATTACCTATGACATCAACTGTCCAATATTTGGGAGATTTTTTCTTAATAGCAGATTGGGAACTTGCATTAGGTATTTCATGCGGTTCATTTGTTGGTTCCACCATATCAATTTCTTCATCAGTTAAAGGTGATTGATTACCCATAAAATTAGATGGTTTTCATTCAGTAAAGGAGCACTTTGGGCTGTTAAACCAGCTGCATTAGGCACTGGAGAAGATGCAGGGATATCAGATGGTGTGGATTGAACCCTCATAGAGTATCGTGGTTTTCGAGCCATTCCTACAAATCCAATTTAAAAATAGTTAGCAAAGATCCTCATTCCTAAAAAAAATAGTACAAATCATCATGTGTATTAAAAATATGAAGGCTGTATGCAAAAAATAGTATGTATTACATGAACTACAAAACAAAAGTAACAATACAAGTTTGGCACATCTCAAACAACATAAGAAGAATGTATTACATGAGCTATTACATTTCCTATGTTGACCAAAAAGACTAAAACAAAACATTAAAGCAAACTTGAGTATCCATCACGTAAGAACTTCATCATTGTCATCTTCATTATTTGTAAAACTAGGAGGCTCATCATCAGCATCTGGTCTTGCCAATTGCATATGCATAGCATCATCAAAAAAAATATCTTCCAAGTTCTGTGATGGAAATGACTCTATGGAAGGCATATGTTCTTCATCTTCACCCGTGTCATATAAGTCTCTTGGCTTCAAATGAACAGGTATACTCCAACCCTTTTCTATTTCATCATCCACATAATAAACCATTTGTGCCTCTGAGGCTTTGATATATGGCTCATCATCTTCATGTTCATCAGTATGTATTAGTCTATTGAGATTAATTGAAGTAAATCCCAACTTATCTTTTTTAATGCCTCTAGGATTAGTGGTATTAGCCCACTGGCATTTGAACAAAGGAAGCGTGAATAAGCCATAATAGTTTATCTCTATAATGTCTACAAGTTTTCCATAGTATAAGACATCCCCAAACCTCATTTGAGGATCATTATTACTAGAATAACTTCTAGTGCCAAACGAACCATGTACCCCATTATTCTGAGTTTTCAAACATTGTTCACGTGACAAGGTTCGAAATTTGAACCCGTTAACATTATATGCATTGAATCTTCTAGCTTGGACAATGGGACCCTGACCAAGAGAAAGCATGTAAGTTTTATCACTTTCATTCAAATTTCCCGCTTCTCTAACAATCTACAAATAAGATTTCAATAGTATTATTAGTCATTCCATAGACAAACAAGTTGATGGTAACTACTCATGCAAAACATAAGACAATGTCTCACCCGTTTAGAGAACCATGTAACAAACTCTTTATGAACTATTTTGTCAACTTCAGCTTGACTCCTTGTTTGATGTCTAATGCGTCTCCGCACCTCCACTCTAAAATCCCTACATATGAATAATATATTAGGCATACAACGTGAAGCTGAACTTTTATTGGTAAATGTATAAGTGTTACTCACTTGAGATAACGATCAACTGCCGGGCAATTGATTAGGACATGCCTATGAGCTTGTAATCTTTCTGTCAGTGTAAGATTGAAATATGAAGCACCACCAAGTGGATTTCCAAGTTGGAGGAAAGATTCCTTAACACGTGGATTAGGGTGTTCTTCATTACATGCATCATCAACACGACCCGGTCGAGTAAATCTAGTCTCAATATCATCAAGATATCGAGAACAAAATGTAAGAATTTCTTGCATTAAGTAACCTTGTGCAATGGATCCTTCAGGTCGTGACTTGTTGCGTACATACGACTTCAATTGTCCCAAGTACCTCTCGATTGCATACATCCACCGATAATGGACTGGACCTCCTAGCTTAACTTCATCAACAAGGTGAACAATCAAATGGACCATGACTGTGAACAACGAAGGGGAAATAACATTTCCATGTGGCATAAAGTCAGAACAATTTCATGTTGCAATCTTTCTAAACTTGTGGCGTTCAACACCTTACTACATATTTTTTTTTAAAGAAAGAGCATAATTCAATTAAAATCTTGGACACCTGTTCAGGCAATGCTACCATCATAGCCAATGGTAGAAGTTGTTGCATCAATACATGACAATCATGACTTTTTAACATTCCATTAACTCGAAGAGTGTCTACATCGATACACCTCGAAATGTTGCTTGAATAACCATCTGGCACTGAAATGTTCTTTAAAGTACTAAGGAATGTCTTCTTGTCTTTATTATTCATTGTGTAGATTGCTAAAGGATATTTCCCGTTCTCACCTGGCCAAAGGTCTGACTTACACTTCCATTCTACCAAGTCTTTTCGAGCATTGAGGTGATCTTTAGACTTTGCACTATCACCTAACAAGGTGTATAAAATATTATCAAACACATTCTTCTCAATATGCATCACATCAAGATTGTGACGCAGTAAGTTGGACTCCCAGTAAGGAAGATCAAAAACTATGCTTTTCTTTTTCCATTGTATAACACCTGCATTGCCTCGTACCCTCTTCCCATTTCCTCCAACATCTCAACTTCGACCAAAAGTGACATCAACATTCTGGACTTGATCAAGAACATCAAAACCAGAAATTATTTTGGGTGGATGACGAAGCTCCTACTGTCCATTAAAACGAATCCTGTTCAGTCTAAACCTATGTCTTTGATCAAGAAAGCGTCGATGACCCATAAAACACCATTTCCTACTATAAGGAAGGTGACAAGGTATACTATCAAAGTTGCATGTTGGACAAGCAAGTCCAGTGTAGGTGTTCCATCCAGACAATGTTCCAAGACCCGGAAAATCACTAATAGTCCACAACAAGGCTGCAAGCAATTTGAACATCTCCCGCTTAACAGAATCATATGCATCCACACCATCATGCCATAACTCCTTCAACTCTTTAATTAATGGTTGTAGATAAACATCAATATCATTCCCCGGCATTTGTTTACCAGGGATGATTGTTGAAATTATAAAGGATGTAGACTTCATGCATACCCACAGAGGGGTATTATAAGGAACTAAGATAATCGGCCAAATGCTATAACTAGAACTTATGTTACCAAAGGGATTAAAACCATCAGTAGCTAATCCAAGTCGCACATTGCGTGGGTCTAATGCAAATGAGGTGTTTATTGAATCAAACTTCTTCCAAGCTTCAGAATCCCGAGGATGCCTCATCATGTCATCATTGTTATTATCCATAGCATGCCATCTCATATCATTTGTTGTCTTCGAGGACAAAAACAATCTTTGTAATCTCGGTTTCAATGGGAAGTATCGAACAACTTTAGCTGGCACCTTCTTCTTATTGCAGCCATCATCGGATCTTAAAATATCACCACCTTTATTCTTTGTCTTCCATCTGGACATGTGACAAACTTTGCATGTTTGCATATTTTCATCATTGAAACCCCAATACAACATACAATTTTTTGGGCATGCATATATCTTTTGATAGTCCAAACCTAACTTGGTGATAGTTTTATGTGCCTCATAGAATGATTTTGGAATTTTTGCATAGTCAAATGCATCTTGTAATAGTTCCAATAACATTGTCATAGCCTTGCCTGTCATCCCACAAAGGCATTTAATGTGATACAACTTCACTATGAAAGAAAGCTTTGAATATTTTGTACACCCTTCATATAATGGTTGTTCTCCATCTTTAGCTAGTTCAAAAAACTCTTTGGCTTCATTTGTTGTTGTTTGTCCCCCTTCGGCAATATCTTTATCACATCCAAGGTTATGCTCATTTAGGTGTTGCATATCAACTCCAAATGCATCATTGATCATGTTCTGCATTGGATCTTCATCAACCATAATTTCATGGGTGTCATTGGCATTAAATGCAGCAGCAACATTACTGGCTTCTCCCATGTTTGTCTCCCCATGGTGGAACCAAAAAGTGTAACCTTTTGGGAATTGTCTACAAATTAGGTGATCATACACAACATCTCTTTTCTATCATTTTCTAAACCCACATAATGGACAAGGGCATAATATTTCACCTTCAATTCCACGCTTTTGTGATGCAAAATCAATAAAAGCCCGAACACCTTTGAATTATGCGACTGCATAATCCAAGACTTATCCATTGCTTTATAATGTTTCTATAAAAATCAAGATTCATGTCAATTCAAATTGATTGGGAGTTAATAATCTCAGATAAAGAGAGACATGCATCTATGTTTAAGTTTTGGTTTAGCATTTAAGGTTAAGGTAAAGGTTTATGGTTAACAATATGGTTGGGGTTAGTGTTATCAGGTTTAGGATTTTAGGATTTTAGATTTGGTTTTATAGATAGGATAATTTTAAGGTTAAGTCTATGTGGTAGTCTTTAAGGGTTAGGGTTGGTTAGGGTTTATGGATCTGTTTATATCTTCTGTGGGTTGGGCAAGTTGGATGAATATCTAGCCTATTGCTATCTCTAATGCACAACTTCAAAGTTTATGCATTTCAACAGTAACATATTAATGTCAAAGAAGTAACTCGTGTTACTTCTCCAATAATTTGCATACTCACATAATCAGAATACAAAGAAATTACTATAACAAAACATGAATATTAGTTACATATATTATGCAAAAGCCAACAGAAAGCATACAGTGTTAGACATGTTATGAAAATCAACACTTAACAATAGAAATCAACACTTAATAACATGCAAATTAGGTGCCATTTTTATGTAGAACAAGCACTTCAATACAAAGCACATTAAAAAAGAGATAAATGTAATCCACTTTCAGTATCAGGTTCATACCAAAACACACAAGGCAATCAGTAGATTCCAAACTTACATCAATGAAGTGTGTGTTGGGTTATATATACTTCCAAAGATGGTATCGAAAGTGAAAGGGACTATACACCAGATGATAATAAGGCACTGCCAGTTTACAGAAAGAGGCATGAAATAAGACAACATAAAAAGTCAGTAAAGTTAATATAAAGTTAAAATGCACATACAGTAAGGCAGTAAGGTTAAAAGGGGGTAGACTCAAAAAAGTTGCAAAAAAAGAAAATTTAAAAGGACATAGGCCATAACGTATACAAAATAAAATTGATTCCAATTTATTTATTAAAAATAGAATTAAGAACCAATACAGATCAAGCATGAAAGTCAGGAAATACTCGAAATTTTTATCATTTTACCTATTCTCTGATTCTCCATATACCAAATTGGAAACTTGTAATTATCAAATATGTTACATCAGAAAATATGCAGCAGACATATCACGTGAAATTTAAAAATGGGATAGCAACAACATATAAAAATGGAAGAGGAATAATGAGGGTGGTTACGACATGATGAAAACCTACAACATTCAATTTGCTGAATGCTGTCAATGCAACGCATATCACACACCCAGTCCCACTAATTCTCAACATCAGTAATTCCAATCATGCTTTTAAATATATATATATATATATATTTTCAACATCAGTCCCATTGCCAGTCCTTGTTCGATGTCCTAAGTATTAATTTATATATATATATATATATATATATAAATAAATATAAGTATGTGTGTAATTAATAATATCATATGCTACGTACTAGGAGTCTAGGACTGTGCCACATCTCATGTTTTGATTTATTTCCACTCTCCACAGTTAGTAACAAAGATAATACCCAAAAAGCAATTTAAAATCAGAGGAACAAACTAGTTAAAATTGAAACTCAGTAGTTTAGGATTTTTTACTGCATGAAAAACGTACATCAAATAAATAAACCAAAACGTCACTTGTATTATTAACTTTAAAATCTTACTTTCAGATAAAACAAAGTGATATGTCCCCAAAAGATGCTGCCTGGCTTAGCAGCTACTCTAATAAGCTATTGATTACATATACCAAGTTTTTTAGATGTGCTAATCGAAGCCAGTGGTGGGATAAAACTCTAAAGCAAAATTTTCTGACAGAGTTTTGGGATAAAAGCACTGTAATCCACAGCTAGAATCTAAAAGCACTGTAATAGACAGAGTTTTGGGATAAAACCTTCTAAGTTGATTAGTTAAGTTCCATCAATTTGGAAAAATAGGAACATTTGAGTCTCTAATATTGCTCCACTCAAAATTGAAATAAGATAAAAAGAAATCACAGTTGATGATGTATAAGTTCTATACAATAACTTAAAGTTATGTAGCAGCAGAAACAATAGTGTGACCAACCTTGTTATTTACAAAATCAAAAAGAGTATGACATCCTATAACTCTTATTTCATCCTGTCGTGTTTGATCCAGCAGAGTGTGAATAATATCTAGCAAGCTACTTGTAAAAAAAACTCCTCTCTAATCATCATTCCACAGCTAGTATCTAAAAGCGACTTAGAAGGTTTTATCCCAAAACTCTGTCAATTATCTAAATTTTCTTTTTTGCGGTTCCATAATGTTGCATCCATTACATTGCTTTTAGAGAAAACTCTAAAGCAAAATATTTTTAAAAGCTTTTAGTTTTAGTGTCAAGAGAGGGCCAAAGTTGGTCTTTTATGTAAAACCAACTTTGAAGACTTTGCCAAGGGTATGGTCAAAATGAGTAGCATCAAGCCTCTCACTGGAAGCATGGGGCAAATCAGAATGTATTGCGGCAAAGTCAATTAAAACAATAGCAATTTATGTATATGATTAATATGGATTCAACTTCCCATCTTTTTTACAAAATTGTGTAAAGTACGATGAATGTGTTACGATGTTCCCCCATCTTACAAACCACCGTACCCACACATTTAACATCAAGCCAAGCACAGAATAATAAATAAATAAATAAATTGAGAAAATCTGAGTGGTGAAAGAGGAATTGAAGAAAGACCCAGATGATAAAAAAATGGAAAGTGAACAGTTTTGGAACCAGGAAAGAAAGCTAAGGCCAGAGATAGACGATACGGTACGTGAAGATGGAGTAAGGTTCGCTGAGTTCTTGGTCGACGAGGTTCATGACAAGAGGTAGGTGATGCTCGCCACCATAACTGACGTATTCAACCTCCGAAGCATCGAATTCCACTTTCTCGATTTCTGATGTGTCATCGTTGTTGCTCCTTTCCATGGTGTCTCACTGTCTCCTTCTTCGTCCTGGGTCTTCGGTTTGTTGCAGAACACAAGGGTGGGTCATTGGGTTGGGTTGTTTCCACGGATAAATGGGCCTTGTGTTAAACAAAGTTTATTAGAGTGTATTAGGTGTCTTTGATTCTATTTTATTCTCCTGATTTTATGTGCATATGGCACCGTTAAGCATCTTATCATCCCTGCTTGCTAATGTATGCAATCAGCAGAATCACCAAACATATTGCATCTACATTATCTAGCTATGTATCCAGAAAATTTATTTCTCTTTGCATTGGCCCAGTTTATGTTTGTAAAGAATCATCAGTGTGTAACAAAGCAATACATTTAAAATAACGAATTCATTAATTGTAAGAATACTACTATATGTGATGGCTTCGGGCCAGTGTGATGGCTGTTCTACATGTGATGGCTTCGGGCCAGTCTGATGGCCGTCCTATATGTGATGGCCGATTTCTTCCTCGTGGTAAAAAACGAAGGAGCCCAGAAAGTGAAATCGAATGCTTTTGAAATCGAACGCTTATATCATATATAAAAAAAAATTAAAATTGAAGGACAAGAATAAAGTTGAAAGAGGAAGAGGGAAAAGATACCCAAACAAAGCTGAACGGCAACGTTGAAATCAGAAGCGCCGTCGACCTTCTCGAATGAAAAATCAGAAGCTGAACGGTAACGTTACGCCGTCGACCTTCTTGTTTAGGTATGAATCAGAAGTTGAACGGCAACGTGTGAGTGAACGGCGATGACCTTACTGCGGTCTCTGCAACCACCAAGTTAAGATCTAAAAGACCGATGACTATAGGTGTAGAATATATATGGGTTCCAAGAAATCCTAACCCTAAGCTAAATGGGCTCTAGGATTCTTAGACTCTTCTTACACACTAGGCCCAATTGGTTTTAGTGAAAGAACAAAACGTAACAATCTCCCATTTGTTATTGAGTACAAACTTGAGCCCAAGACTATGTAACTCACTAGTCATTATCAACTGAAAATGCCACATCTCTTATCTCATGCTAGCATGGGGATCTTCCATGAATAATATCTCATTTGTGAAATTCAGAAAAGAAAAAAAAAAGATTACATTATTTCATTATTTTACTCGCTTAATGCAAGTTTGGGATCCTCCTAAGACCTGAAAAAGTAACATCTCTCTCAAATACAAGTTCAGGCAAATTCACAAATATTAAGGTCGAGATCAATTATGAAGTATATGATCATTTGGATACGTTCATAGAGGACATGATCGTAGGTTATCATGATTGATTAATTGGTTCACAACTGTTCAATAAAGTTGGACACTTTTATTTAGGCTATAATATTTTGAAATGGTTTTGTCTGAATCATTATAAAATATTAGTGTGAATTTACATTCACATCGAAAAGATCAAGAAGAGATTTGATTAAGGTTTTTTTCCCTATCATAAGGTATTAAATCTCTACTTAACTATAATTATGAAATTGCTCTTAATCTTGAGTTTATTATAAATAGGTAATTGAATATTTTTCATTCTTTGATTTACCATCATGTGAGGTTTGATCTTTTGATGGCCAATAATTCGATATTTTGGGAGTGAGATTATTTGATTATTGATATTTATGAGGTGAACAACATAGAATTTGTAGGATATGTCCACTTGATATGTTTAGCTACTTGGATATTGAAGACATTGGCCAGTGCATGTAATCCATTAGAGAAACTATCATAGTCAAGAGAATAAATAATTGATTGAGTTTCAAAATACTTGTCAATCAATTATAGACATTCTACAAAGGGACAATACATATTCATGATATATGTGTTATTAATCTTGGAGTTCAAGTTCAAGCTTTTAGTGGAGTAGCACCGAATTAAATAATCATTCGTTGATTATCGGAAGCCTTACCCAATATCTGAAATTTTCGTTTTTTGGTTTTGATGGATTGATTATGGATATTGGATTGGAAAGTTGATTTTTTTGTCTAATATTGGAAAGTTGATTTAGCTTGAATTAAATATATAGATTTTTCTAAAAAAATTATAATTGAATAGGTTAAAAAAATAAGGTTGTTTTTTTTCTTTAATGACATTTCAAGAATTTGTCCTTTTATATTAAAATATATTTTTTGGAGGTATTTAATATGTTTAGCGAATGTATAATTTAAGATGTTACTTGTGTTGTGTTGATCTTAAAAGTTTTCATTTATCCAAATTAGTTCCTAAGAATTTATTGGAAAGTTGACAACTTTGGTAGGATAAACTTAGGGTTTTATAAGAGTTATGATGTAAGAAAAGTTATTGTGTTATGTTATAGAGATTCGTTTTGCGTGCCAGAGTTTTTTTTTGCTACGGGCCCCACAAAATGTTGTGTGTGTAAGAAATTTTTTGTGGTCATGTTAAATGATAGATGATAAACCCATAAACTTATTACTAAGTTGACAATTTTGGCAAAGTGAAAATGTTTGTAAGTTAACAACTTCTTCTATCAATGCATATGGATGGAGTCATAACTAGGGGTGTTAATGGGCCGAGCTGAGCTGAGCCGGGTTTTGATCATAAAAAGCTAAGCCTGTGTTTAAATGTATGTTCTAAATATAAGGGTTCATTTTTTCTACAGTGAATGTAGATAACTTATCTACAGCAAAACGACGTCATTTTTAGGCAAAATTTAAGGTATTTTTGTAATTATAATTTATTTTAGGGTTATAATAGTCTTTTTCATTATAATTTTTTAATTTTTCAACCCAAAACGACGTCGTTTTGAGAGCAAATGTAAAATTCAAACCAAAACAAAGATGCACCAGCGATGAACGGCGATGAAGGTCGTAAGGTTCTGTTTTGGTTGTGAATCAGTTAGGGTTTTGGTAAAAGGGAAGGGATTTGGGGGAGAATAGGGTTTTTTGGAAGTTAGGGCATGAAAGATAATGGGCGCCGATGAATAGACATTTGGCAAAATAAAACGCGCCATTCACCAAAAAAAAATTACTAACTAAAACGCGCCAATGAATAGGAATTGGAAAAATCTTTTATTATACGTCTCAAAATAATAAATTCCACGACGGATAAGAGACAACCGCTTTAAAATACAATTATTCTACGACCGTTCCAATGTAACCGTCGTGCTTTGCCAATATTCAATAGCGGTCTCTGTAATCGTTGTAGTTACCGCTTTAGTATTTAATTCCGAGGCGGCTCACATGTAACCGTCGTGAAATTACGGTTGCCAAATACACATTTTGTTGTAGTGTTAGCATGCAGTGGTTCCTCTTAAATCCCCTAAAAGCTCACGAAAATGAGGAGGGTGGAGTTCAGCAAGGGATAGAGCAAAAATCTTAAGGAGAAGGTTGTTATGTTTTCAAGAGCAAGAAGAGGTCGTGTGTGTCGAGGGAGACGAAATTAAAAGATAGTTTTATCTAGATTTGAACCCCAGATAATACCCCATTTATCTAGATTTTCCGCTTTTATCATTATTCCATGTTAATGACAAAAAAGAATTAGGGAAAGAAGAGCGATTAAATGTGGAAAATCACACACATTCGTAAATGGGGTATTATCTGGGTTCAAATCATGGAAACATGGGGGGATGCACAACATTCTTTCCAAATTGTAGCTCACTTCACTCATACCTACATCTTCTTCTTTGAGCCTAAACAGGCATGTTTATGAATGATTCTATACAAAACTAAGGTCTAACAACAACCAATTAAATCTTATTTCATCCTTTACCAATCAATTTCAAGACAGAGCCGGCAAATCAGAAAATGAATTCACGTCCATAACAAACAACAAAAAGGGGGATTTTAACCATTTCAAATGTTACCTCTTGTTTGATAAACCTAGTGTCTCTTGAGACTTGCTTCTAAACTACCTTCCACACCATCATAAGCTTCAAGGATACTATTGATTTTGGATAAGAATGGGAACACCAAAGCTAGACAAGAAATCCTAGAAATCAGATGGTAAGAGGACTCTCCTTATGATACTTAGCATGCAATGGTTCCTCTTAAATCCCCTTAAAGCTCGTGAAAATGAGGAGGGTAAAGTTCAACAAGGGATAGAGCAAAAATCTTAAGGAGAAAGTTGTTATGTTTTCAAGAGCAAGAAGAGGTCGTTTGTGTCGAGGGAGAAGAAAATAAAATATAGTTTTATCTCGATTTGAACCCCAGATAATACCCCATTTATCTAGATTTTTCGCTTTTATCACTATTCCATGCTAAACAAGAAAAAGAATTAGGGAAAGAAGAGGGGTTAAAAGCGAAAAATCGCACTCATGCGTAAATGGGTTATTATCTGGGTTCAAATCTTACTAGCCATGGAAACATTGGGGAATGCACAACATTCTTTCCAAATTGTAGCTAACATCATGCATAACTAAATCCTCCTCTTTGAGACTAAAAAGTTATGTTTATGAATGATTCTATACAAAACTAAGGTCTAACAACAACCAATTAAATCTTATTTCAAGACAAAGCCTGCAAATTAGAATATGAATTCACATTAATAACAAACAACAAAAGGGGAGATTTTAACCAATTCAAAGGTTACCTCTTGTTTTGTAAATATAACACCTCGTATTTCTAAAACGTATAATTATATATGAAAATAAGGATTTAAGGGTAGGATTAGTGAAAATCTTGAAATTAAGGTCAAAATACAAAGGAAGGGTAAAACGGTAATTAGCCAAACGCGTAATCGTAGGAAGGTAAAATTGAGTAGGAGGTCTCAAATGAGAAAACTAATCCTGGAAATGGATTCAGAACGAAAAATTGAGTGGTTAGGAAAGTTTCTGAAACTTTGGTGAATAATATTTTTATCGGGTAAAAATACCCGGTACAGTTGCACCGTAAAGCGTGCTGAATGAATTTTGATCTCTACGTTTGGATATCAGATATAAATGGTGTATAGGATTAGGAAATATGATTTTTGTTGAAAATTGATGGAAATTAGTAAGTTTGGGGAAGCGTGTCTACGACGCGTGTAACAGCTAAAAACTGCAATTTCTCTGAACGACCGGAAAACTCCGGATTCATATAATCACGGGCAATTAAAGGACAATGGTTAATGTTAAAATTTAGAATTTCTAAATAGGTTATGAAATTATGGACGTTTAGTGGAATCAGAGGGAGTTTTGAATTAATTTGAAATCGCGTGAGGTGGCGGTGAGACCCACCCCACTTAAGTGACTTGAGTCCAATTGTCATGGACTATTCATCATCACTATCACACCCTCTTTCTCTCTCCAAACCCGCGCCCAAACCCCCTCCTCCATGGCCATTTCACTTTGATTTTCTTTCTCTTCTAACTCCATCAAAACATCATCAAATCAAGAAAGGGTTGTCATGAAACTTGTTGGAAATCACCATCCAAACACAACCATGGTGGTCTTCAGTCATGAAACTCCCTAGATTTTGAGAAAATCCTCCCCCAAACCCATGGCCATTGTGTTTAGATTTGCACTAATGTAGTTGTTTGGTTCTCCAATGCTTGGATATGTTGTGGAGGAGTCCTACGCCAAGCTTTTGAGTAAGTTTAAACACTTTCCATTGGTTGATTCATGAGATTTGTGATTTGTGCCCTAGAGTTAAATGGTATGATTGTTGTAGTTAGAGAGCTCAAATTGAAATTGTGTATTAGATGAAAGTGACTTAGAATGATGTGTTGGAGTGATATATGTCATAAAAATTATTGGTAAAATTGGATGATAACTTAGTGGATTTTTGAGTGTGATGCCATGACTTTGTGAGTTTTGATTGGTTATGTGATTGTGAAATTGAGTTGTGGAGAGTTTGTATGAGTTAATTATAGGATTGTCATGTGTGTGGAAGTGTTGAATTGGATTGGAAGCCACTTGGTATTCTTGCACTAGAATTAGGCCATGTAGAGGAAAATTGGGTTTGATGATGCAAAAACTATGTAATGGATGTTGTGTAGTATTAAATGGTATTTTGAGGTGTTGGGAGGTGAATGGATGCATGAAAGATAAAAGGAAAAATACTTGGTTCTGTAGAATTTATAATTGGACCTAGAGTGGAATAAATGGGCAAAATGGTGTTATAATGGTGTAAGATGGAAAGTGAGACCTAAAATGGTATTGTGGTAGCATTATAATGCTAAAGAAAAATAAAAATAAAATTAGAAAAATATTTTGGAAAATTGCATTATATTGGCCGAACCTCACATTGGTGGGGGGAGGATTTTGACGTTTTGTGATTTTGGTGGATTCACCGTGTATTGATGATCTGTGTATGATAATTATAGGTTGCCTCCCGCGAATTTGAACATTGAACCGTGAGCTCGGTGGGTACTCTTGAACCATGCATGTATGCTTGATAACTTGCATGTATTTGGTGAATGGAAATTGATTAGGAATGTCCTATGTGTAGGCATTTATGTTTGTGTACCTAGCTCAGGAAGTATTGCATTGGAGCTATGTAGAGGAGATTATTAAGGTAATCCCTTGGTACTGGGGTTTGATCCCCGTGTGTGTTCCATCATCCCGTTGAGGGTAATGGTAGGAAATGTATGTGAATAATATAGGATAACATGTTCATGCATATTGTATGTGTTGTGGTATATAGGATGTACCGTGTCTTTGGCCAGTAGACTGTTGCCTTCGGGCGTTACGGACTTCCACTGGATCGGTTTCCGTGAGGGAGTTCCATTTAACCTGAGGTCGTAGTGTGTTATCCGGATAGGAGCACACTACGAAGTCTCGGGTGGATATGGATGGAGGGTGCCTTGGTTGATGTGCTAGGAACACTCCTTGGTCTGAAACCCGTAGGCTATATGCCGAGGCCAATAGGCTGGACGTTGCGTGGTTTCGGCATTGACCTTTCCAGCTTCGTCGTATTTTGTTTCCCTATGCTTCCTTACTTCACTAAGTACCTTGCTTTATCCCGTTTTAAATGTTATGTTATATTGTTTATATGCATCGAAATGAGCCATGGGGTGGAGTATTCTCCAGAACCTCTGGATTACTGAGATATATCTGTATATCTCACCCCGTTTTGGGGACTTTATTTCATGTAGTAGCAGTGGGGCAGGAGCTGTGGGCAAGAAGCCCATAGGTTGAGCATTGGAGATTAGGTTCATGTATATTGTCGTATTTGTTCATGCCATCTTTTTGCCTAAGTCTAGTTATACATTCATTATGCTTTATTTTGAGGTTAAATTTAGTATGTTGTATTTGGAGAATTTAGTGCATTATGTTTTACTTTGGAGAATTGTAATTGTAATATTTGGATCTTGTGTAATATTGAAGTACGCTATATGATGAAATTGCAATAGGCCTATTTTAGGATTATGATTATGTGTATGTTTAAAGAATGCATGCAAATGGATCAAAGTGATAGAAATAGTTTAAGTTGGTAATGTAAGAAATGAAATATAAAGTGAGCTAATTGTATATAAATTTTGAAGGGTTGTGAGAGCACCAAGGAATTGTTGGTCCTTGTGTGTCATCCATGATTATTAGGTACAAATTGAGGTTAGATAACACATTTGCAAAGTTGGGATTTATTGGAAAAACAAATGAAACTCTGGCAAAATTTCTAGAAATTGGTAGAATTTAGGTGAACTTTGGGAGAGCATATCTCCCTCCACAGAAGTCCGATAGGGACGTGCCATACACATTTTTAAATCTTGAGATGTCCTCTACCTTGTGTTAAGATTTGGGAATTTTCTGGGTTTCACACGGCCCTTTAGAAGCCATTGAATTCGGACTGTCCAGAACGCACCTGTGCAGGGGCTGTTTCTAGCAGTTTTGAGAATTTTATTCCCGCTTCTTTTCTTGGTCAAATTAAGTGTATGATATTTCAAATTGAAGCTCGAGGTTTCTAATTTACTGTATAAAAGTTTTAGAGCAATTGGTTAAGTGGAGTTTTCAGAATCAGTGATAGAGTGAAGGCTGTATGGAGCCTGTTTGAGGTTGGCTGGCAGATTTGTTTGCCCAACGTCAAACGGTGACATCCGGAGCAAATGAGAACTTCATGACTCATGTTATAGCTTCTTAGAAAGGTATTTGAGTATAGAACAACATATCAAAAGATGGGAGGTTCTTAGAATGTGGATTCTCCGCTGTAATTAAAATACCGAACCATGTTCGGATATGTAGAAAACGTAAAAGTGAGATTTTAGCTAAGTGGGTTTATGGGAAACCCTTAGTGACTTGAGAGAAATATTTTACGATATTAAAGTAGTTTATAATATTATTCCGCAAAGAGTTTACAGTTACGGTTACAAATTTTAATTATTACGCATTATTATTGTTTTAAATGCTCGCGTAATAAACGGAAAAAGTTTACTCGCGTTTTTATAAATAAATTATTGTGATTGTAACTGCGCTTAATATCATAATTAATGTTAACAATACCGGTGTACAACGGGCTGTTACAGTAAACTTAGTGTTTCTTGAGACTTGCTTCTAAATAACCTTCCTCACCATCATAAGCTTCAAAGATCCTATTGATTTTGGTTAAGAATGGGCACACCAAAGCTAGACAAGAAACCCTAGAAATCAGATAGTAAGAGGACTCACCTTATGATACTTAGCATGCAATGGGTTCTCTTAAATCCCCTTAAAGCTCACGAAAATGAGGAGGGTGGAGTTTTATAACATCTTGAGCGCTAACGAGGGCGGGGAGTGATCGTCGGTGCAAAGAGGCACGAACAAGGAGCGGCTCCTGACAGGCTTCCAGTAGGGGGTTACATGCATGAATGAATCGAATCGACACCTGAAAGAGAGTGATTCCAAAGACTGTGCAGGTATGAGATTGTACAGTTTGGGATAGCGTATAAGAATTAATTGGTACCACCTATACTAATAAGATGCATCTACTTTTCGGTAGCTCGGAACAGAAGAACTCCATAGTTAATCGTGCTTGACTTGGAGCAATTCTGGGATGGGTGACCTCCTCAGAAGTTTTCCCGGGAACTGTGCGAGTGAGGAAAAAGCACACTGAAAAGTCTCGTGTTAGTATGTGGTGATTGTCATTGATACTGAAGCGGTCGAGTGTTACAAGTTCAGCAAGGGATAGAGCAAAAATCTTAAGTAGAAGGTTGTTATGTTTTCAAGAGTAAGAAGAGGACGTGTGTGTCGAGGGAGAAGAAAATAAAAGATAGTTTTATCTGGATTCGAACCCCAAATAATACCCCATTTATCAGGGTTCAAATCTTACTACCCATGGAAACATGGGGTAAATGCACAACATTCTTTCCAAATTGTAGCTAACTTCATGCATAAATACATCCTCCTCTTTGAGCCTTAAAAGATATGTTTATGAATGATTCTATACAAAACTAAGGTATAACAACATCCAATTAAATGTTATTTCATCATTTACCAATCAATTTCAAGATAGATCCGGCAAATCAAAATATGAATTCACAACAATAACAAACAACAAATGGGGGATTTTAACCAATTCAAAGGTTTCCTCTTGTTTGTTAAACCTAGTGTTTCTTAAGACTTACTTCTAAACAACCTTCCACACCATCACAAGCTTCAAGAATCCTATTGATTTTGGTTAAGAATGGGCACACCAAAGCTAGATAAGAAATCCTAGAAATCAAATGGTAAGAGGATTAACCTTATGATACTTAGCATGCAATCGGTCCTGTTAAATTCCCTTAAAGCTCACGAAAATGAGGAGGGTGGAGTTCAGTAAGGGATATAGCAAAAATCTTAAGGAGAAGATTGTTATGTTTTCAAGAGCAAGAAGATGCCGTGTGTGTCGAGGGAGAAGAAATTAAAAGATAGATTTGAACCCCAGATAATACCCCATTTATCTAAATTTCCCCCTTTTATCACTATTCCATGTTAATCACAGAAAGGAATTAGGGAAAGAAGAGGGGTTAAAAGCAGAAATTCGCACTCATGTGTAAATGGGGAATTATCTAGGGTTAAATCTTACTAGCCATGGAACATGGGGGGAATGCACGACATTCTTTCCAAATTGTAACTCACTTCATGTATAACTACATCCTCCTCTTTGAGCCTAAAAAGTTATGTTAATGAGTGATTCTATACAAAACTAAGGTCTAACAACAACCAATTAAATCTTATTTCATCCTTTACCAATCAATTTCTTGACAGAGCCGACAAATCAGAATATGAATTCACATCAATAACAAACAACAAAAGGGGGGATTTTAACCAATTCAAAGGTTACCTCTAGTTTGGTAAACCTAGTGTTTTTTGACACTTGCTTCTAAACAACCTTCCACACCATCATAAGCTTCAAGGATCCAATTGATTTTAGTTAAGAATTGGCACACCAAAGCTAAGCAAGAAATCGTAAAAATCAGATGGTAAGAGGATTCACCTTGACCCTTAGCATGAAGTGGGTCCTGTTAAATCCCCTTAAAGCACACAAAAATGAGGAAGGTGGAGTTCAGCAAGGGTTAGAGCAAAAATCTTAAGTAGAAGTTTGTTATGTTTTCAAGGGCAAGAAGAGGTCGCGTGTGTCAAAGGAGAACAAATTAAAAGATAGTTTTATCTAGATTTGAATCCCAGATAATACCCCATTTATCTAGATTTTCCGCTTTTATCACTATTTCATGTTAATCAAAAAAATAATTAGGGAAAGAATAGGGGTTAAAAATGGAAAATCGCACTCATACATAAATGGAGTATTATCTGGGTTCAAATCTTTTTTTTTTTTTGGTAAACAATCTGGGTTCAAATCTTACTAGCCATGGAAACATGGGTGGAATGTGCAACATTCTTTCCAAATTGTAGCTCACTTCATGCATAACTACATCCTCCTCTTTGAGCCTAAAAAGTTATGTTTATGAGTGATTCTATACAAAACTAAGGTCTAACAACAACCAATTAAATCTTATTTCATCCTTTACCAATATATTTGAAGACAACGCCGGCAAATCAAAATATGAATTCACATCAATAACAAACAATAAAAGGGGGTTTTTAACCAATTCAAAGTTTACCTCTTGTTTGTTAAACGTAGTGTTTCTTGAGACCTGCTTCTAATCAACCTTCCACACCATCATAAGTTTCAAGGATCCAATTGATTTTGGTTAAGAATGGGCACACCAAAGCTAGACAAGAAACTCCTGAAATCAGATGGTAAGAGGACTCACCTTATAATACTTAGTATGCAATGGGTCTTCTTGAATCCCCTTAAAGCTCACAAAAATGAGGAAGGTGGAGATCAGCAACGGATAGAGCAAAAATCTTAAGGAGAATATTGTTATGTTTTCAAGAGCAAGAAGAGGCCGGGTGTGTCGAGCGAGAAGAAAATAAAAGATAGTTTTATCTAGATTTGAACCCCAGATAATACCCCATTTATCAAGATTTTCCGCTTTTATCACTATTCCATGTTAATCACAAAAAATAATTAGGGAAAGAAGAGGGGTTAAAAACAGAAAATTGCACTCATACGTAAATGGGGTATTATCTGGGTTCAAATCTTACTAGCCATGGAAACATGGGTGGAATGCAAAACATTCTTTCCAAATTGTAGCTCACTTCATGCATAACTACATCCTTCTCTTTGAGCCTAAAAAGTTGTGTTTATAGGTGATTCTATACAAAACTAAGGTCTAACAACAACCAATTTAATCTTATTTCATCCTTTACCAATCAATTTCAAGACAGAGCCGGCAAATCAGAATATGAATTCACATCAATAACAAACAACAAAAGGGGGGATTTTAAACAATTCAAAGGTTACCTCTTGTTTGGTAAACCTAATGTTTCTTGAGACTTGCGTCTAAACAACCTTCCACACCATCATAAGCTTCAAGGATCCTATTGATTCTGGTTAAGAATGGACACACCAAAGCTAGACAAGAAACCCTAGAAATCATATGGTAAGAGGACTCACCTTATGATACTTAGCATGCAATGGGTCCTATTAAATCCCCTTCAAGCTCATGAAAATGAGGAGAGTGGAGTTTTGTAACATCCAGAACGCTGACGGGGGCAGGGATTGATCGCCGGTGCAAAGAGGTACGGACAAGGAACGGCTTCTGACAGGCTTCCAGCAGGGGGTTAATTACATGCATGAATGAATCGAGTCGACAACCGAGAGAGTGAGATTCCAAAGACTGTGCAGGTATGAGATTGAATAGTTTATGATAGCTTATAATAGTTAATTGGTACTATCTATACTAAAAAGATGCATCTACTTCTCGATAACCAGAAACGGAAGAACTCCAAAACTAATCGTGCTTGATTTGGAGCAATTCTGGGATGGTTGACCTACTGAGAAGTTTTCCCTGGAAGTGTGAGTGTGAGGAAAAAGCACACTGAAAAGTGTCATGTTAGTATGTGGATATTGTCATTGATTATTGAAGCGGCCGGGTGTTACAAGTTTAGCAAGGGATAGAACAAAAATCTTAAGTACAAGGTTGTTATGTTTTCAAGAGCAAGAAGAGGCCGCGTGTGTCGAGGGAGAAGAAATTAAAAAATAGTTTTATCTCGATTTGAACCCCAGATAATACCCCATTTATCTAAGGTTTGCGCTTTTATCAATATTCCATGTTAATCACAAAAAAGAATTAGGGAAAGAAGAGGGGTAAATGCAAAAAATCGCACTAATACGTAAATGGGGTATTCTCTAGGCTCAAATCATACTAGCCATGGAAACAAGGGGGAATGCACAACATTCTTTCCAAATTGTAGCTCATTTCATGCATACCTACATCCTCCTCTTTGAGCCTAAAAAGTTATGTTTAGGAATGATTCTATACAAAACTAAGTCTAACAACAACCAATTAAATCTTATTTCATCATTTACCAATCAATTTCAAGATCGAGCCGGTAAATCAGAATATGAATTCACATCAATAACAAACAAATAAATGGGAGATTTTAACGAATTCAAAGGTTACATCTTGTTTGTTAAACCTAGTGTTTCTCGAGACTTGCTTATAAATAACCTTCCACACCATCATAAGCGTCAAAGATCCTGTTGATCTTGGTTAAGAATGGGCACACTAAAGCTAGACAAGAAACCCTAGAAATCGGATGGAAAGAGGACTCACCTTATGATACTTACGATGCAATGGGTCTTCTTGAATCCCCTTAAAGCTCACAAAAATGAGGAAGGTGGAGATCAGCAAAGGATAGTGCAAAAATCTTAAGGAGAAAGTTGTTATGTTTTCAAGAGCAAGAAGAGGACGTGTGTGTCGAGGGAGAAGAAAATAAAAGATAGTTTAATCTAGATTTGAACCCCAGATAATACCCTGTTTTTCAAGATTTTCCGCTTTTATCAATATTCCATGTTAATCACAAAAAATAATTAGGGAAAGAAGAGGGGTTAAAACAGAAAATCGCACTCATACGTAAATGGGGTATTACCTGGGTTCAAATCTTACTAGCCATGGAAACATGGGTGGAATGCAAAACATTCTTTCCAAATTGTAGCTCACTTCATGCATAACTACATCCTTCTCTTTGGGCCTAAAAAGTTATGTTTATGAGAGATTCTACGCAAAACTAAGGTCTAACAACAACCAATTTAATCTTATTTCATCCTTTACCAATCAATTTCAAGACAGAGCCGGCAAATCAGAATATGAATTCACATCAATAACAAACAACAAAAGGGGGGATGATAAACATTTCAAAGGTTACCTCTTGTTTGGTAAACCTAATGTTTCTTGAGACTTGCTTCTAAACAACCTTCCACACCATCATAAGCTTCAAGGATCCTATTGATTCTGGTTAAGAATGGGCACACTAAAGCTAGACAAGAAACCCTCGAAATCATATGGTAAGAGGACTCACCTTATCATACTTAGCATGCAATGGGTCATATTAAATCCCCTTCAAGCTCACGAAAATGAGGAGGGTGGAGTTTTGTAACATCCAGACCGCTGATGGGGGCAGGGAGTGATCGCCGCTGCAAAGAGGCACGGACAAGGAACGGCTTCTGACAGGCTTCCAGCAGGGGGTTACATGCATGAATGAATCGAATCGACAACCGAGAGAGTGGGAAGACATTGTAGGTATGAGATTGAACAGTTTAGGATAGCTTATAAGAATTAATTGGTACTATCTATACTAATAAGATGCATCTACTTTTCGGTAACCCGAAATGGAAGAACTCCATAATTAATCGTGCTTGATTTGGAGCAATTCTGGGATGGGTGACCTACTGAGAAGTTTTCCCGGGAAGTGTGAGTGTGAGGAAAAAGCACACTGAAAAGTCTCGTGTTAGTATGTGGATATTGTCATTGATTATTGAAGCGGCCGGGTGTTACAAGTTCAGGATTGTCATTGATTATTGAAGCGGTCGGGTGTTACAAGTTCAGCAAGGGATAGAACAAAAATCTTAAGTGCAAGGTTGTTATGTTTTCAAGAGCAAGAAGAGACCGTGTGTGTCGAGGGAGAAGAAATTAAAAAAATAGTTTTATCTCGATTTGAACCCCATATAATATCCCATTTATCTAGGTTTTTTGCTTTTATCAATATTCCATGTTAATCACAAAAAAGAATTAGGGAAAGAAGAGGGGTAAATGCGAAAAATTATACTAATACGTAAATGGGGTATTCTCTAGGTTCAAATCATACTAGCCATGGAAACAAGGGGGAATGCACAACATTCTTTCCAAATTGTAGCTCATTTCATGCATACCAACATCCTCCCCTTTGAGCCTAAAAAGTTATATTTAGGAATGATTCTATACAAAACCAAGTCTAACAACAAGCAATTAAATATTACTTCATCCTTTACCAATCAATTTCAAGACGGAGCCGGTAAATCAAAATATGAATTCACATCAATAACAAACAAATAAATGGGGGATTTTAACGAATTCAAAGGTTACGTCTTATTTGTTAAACCTAGTGTTTCTTGAGACTTGCTTATAAAAAACCTTCCACACCATCATAAGCGTCAAAGATCCTATTGACTTTCGTTAAGAATTGGCACACTAAAGCTAGACAAGAAACCCTAGAAATCGGATGGTAAGAGGACTCACCTTATGATACTTAGGATGCAATGGGTCCTCATAAATCCCATTGAAGCTCACAAAAATGAGGAGCGTGGAGTTACGCAAGGGATAGAGCAAAAATTTTAAGGAGAAGGTTGTTATGTTTTCAAGAGCAAGAAGAGGTTGTTTGTGTCGAGGGAGAAGAAACTAAAAGATAGTTTTATCTAGATTTAAACCCCTTATAATAATACCCCATTTATCTAGATTTTCCGCTTTTATCACTATTCCATGTTAATCACAAAAAAGAATTAGGGAAAGAATAGGGGTTAAAATGAAAAATCGCACTCATACGTAAATGGGGTATTCTCTGGGTTCAAATCTTAGTAGCCATGGAACATGGGAGGAATGCACAACATTCTTTCCAAATTGTAGCTCACTTCATGTATAACTATATCTTCCTCTTTGAGCTTAAAAGTTATGTTTAAGAATGATTCTATACAAAACTAAGGTCTGACAACAACAAATTAAATCTTATTTCATCCATTACCAATCAATTTCCAGACAGAGCCGGTAAATCAGAAATCCTAGAAATCAGATGGTAAGAGGACTCACTCACCTTATTATACTTAGCATGCAATGGGTCCTGTTAAATTCCTTTAAAGCTCACGAAAATAAGGAGAGTGGAGTTTTGTAACATCCCGAGCGCAGACGAGGGCGGGGGAGTGATTGCCGGTGCAAAGAGGCACGGAAAAGGAGCGGCTCTTGACAGGATTCCAGCGGGGGGTTATATGCATGAATGAATCGAATCGACACCCGAAAGAGAGGGATTCCAAAGATTGTGTAGGTATGAGATTGCACAGTTTGGGATAGCATATAAGAATTAATTGGTACTACCTATACTAGCAAGATGCATCTAATTTTTAATAGCCCGGAACGGAAGAACTCTATAATTAATCGTGCTTAACTTGGAGTAATTCTGGGATGGATTACCTCTTTGGAAGTTTTCCCGGGAACTGTGCAAGTGAGAAAAAAGCACACAGAAAAGTCTCGTGTTTGTATGTGGGGATTGTCGTTGATTATTGAAGCGGCCGGGCGTTACAAGTTCAGCAAAGGATAGATCTAAATAACCTCATAATATAAATAAGTGAGTATTTAAATCACGGAACTACAACACGTAGTTCGGACCATAATCCTGATACATTACACAACTCGAATCTAAATCAACATAGTCAAATCAACTTGGCATGGAAAACCCCCATGATCACCAAATAAGGCAACAAAGCCCATCAAAGTCTCAAAGAAAACAACATGGTAATGAAATACGCATAATAACTAAATAGGAATATCATCATAATCAGCATGCATATCAGCTAAGCTCCGGCCTCCAGCCGCCAGAGGTCTCAACCCCCGAGTTACCTGAACCTGAAAATGCGCCCCAAACGTGGGGTGAGATCTCTAAAAAGAAATCTAAGTAAGACAAGGGGTCCTCAAGGATTTCTCCACCCCAAACTTTTACTAGTGAAATATAAGTTCTAAAACAGTAAAATAGTATAAGTTCCAAAATCAGTGGAATGCAACAGAATAATCATGTCATGTGTGTCAACTATTCTACTGGCCGGAGAAATGCATGATTTACATACGTCTATTACCTACAATCAGTGCAAGACACCACTTGCACTCCACCCACAGAATCACCATGTTGTATAATGCCACATACTTAGACTTACCATCTAGGTGGAACAACACATGCATATCATAAGGCATTCACACTTAATAGCTCAATAGCATTTCAAAAGCAATACATGAAAACACATCATGCATATAAACCATTCCCCTATGGGGCATGGTGGAACCAACAATGGCTAAACCGAGGACACGAAAGCTTACCTCTCAAGCAATCAATTCAAGCCAAGTCCACACTAGCTCAATGTCACCAAAGAGCACAATCACAATCAGTTTATACAATAAATAATCATTAATATTCATTGCCCAAGGTTTCATTAAGTGATAAGGCTTTCCAACTTTTTTTAGGTGATTTCATGCAAATTCTGCAGGAGGTATTCAAATACTCTTCGATAAGTATTCGAATACTCCATATCTCCAGAAAGTATCCGAATACTTTCACTCAGGTATTCGAATAATACAAGGTATCCAAATACCACAAGGTACCCGAATACATTTCCTACAGTATCCGAATACTACCCAGTATTCGAATACTTCTTCTAAGGTATCCAAATACTTTTCTTCCCAGAAAAGTATCCCAATGCTCCTTCAAGGAGTATTCGACTACCCCTTGATAAGTATTCGAATACTACACGAAAAGTATTCGAATACTTATCAGATAGAATACAGAAATTCGTGCATTCTCTGCATAAGTACCATTTTAATGATCCAAACTCGATCTAGAGTCCAATAACTCCATCAACAGATGTTCATTAACATATCTAAGACATAATTTATCAGTCCTTAACTCAAATGATTGAAGTTTACTCATTTAGTAGCTTAAACAAGCTAAAATCATGAAAATGCAAAAGAGGTAATCATGGTATACCTCCTGTGTCACAAACTCAGAAAAAGAGAGTGACTTTGAGCCTTCAAAACATCACCATGATACTGACTTCCAAAGACCAAGAAAATGCAACACAAGATGGGTCCTCTACATCAAAAATGGCTCCTTGAAGCCTCGAATGGCATGAACAAGGCTTCCACCATAAGAACCCACAAACTCAGTCTCATGAGCCTCACCAAACAGAGACCAAACTCAGAAAAGAAGTGTTTCCCTCACTCACAATGCAAGTTCACACCAAGCTATGGTGTTTTGGTGAAGAAATCAAGAGGAAATGTGGCCCCTTGAAGGTTCAATGGAGAGGGAGGAAGGGTGGCAAGGTGGCTGACTCCAAGCTCCAGAATTTCTCACGTAGGAGGCACAAAAAAATGACCTAGGATCATGTGCCACCTCAATTTATAGGTATGTTTATTTTAATCACACTGTATTAACGCTAATAGATACGCTTAGTATTTTAATCCCAAACTTTGGGTTCTGAAGCTAGTCATTATTCTAGGATTTGTCATATTTTTATTTTGTTTTTCGCACCACTTTGCCGGTACGCACTTTTACGTAGCCGGTATCAGTTCTGACACCAGCACTCATTATTTTGACTAGAGACTTGACACCCTAGTCCTAAATATTATTCTAAGAATATTCCCATAATTATTATAATTTTCGGGATACTTCATCGTTACACACTTATACCGTGAGGCAGAACCGGTATCTACACTTTTCGTCAGAAAAGCGACTTTCAGCTTATTAATCATTTACCATAATTATTTAAGCCTTCTCATAATTATTAAGGTCAATTATGAAATTATCTCATTAATCTCATAATTTATTAATTAATTTCCTAAATTAACGGTGCGGGTTCTTACAGGGTCTAATCTTACTAGTCATGGAAACATTGGGGGAATGCACAACATTCTTTTCGAATTGTAGCATACTTCATGCATACCAATATCCTCCTTTTTGAGCCTAAAAAGTTATGTTTATGAATGATTCTATACAAAACTAAGGTCTAACAACAACCAATTAAATCTTATTTCATCCTTTACCAATCAATTTCAAGACAGGGCTGGCAAATCAGAATATGAATTCACATCCATAACAAACAACAAAAGGGGAGATTTTAACCAATTCAAAGGTTACCTTTTGTTTGTTAAACTTAGTGTTTCTTGAGACTTGCTTATAAACAACCTTCCACACCATCATAAGCTTCGAGGATCCTATTGATTTTGGTTAAGAATGGGCACACTAAAGCTAGACAAGAAACCCTAGAAATCGGATGGTAAGATGACTCACCTTATGATTCTTAGGATGCAATGGCTCCTCCTAAATCCCATTAAAGCTCACGAGAATGAGGAGCGTGGATTCAGCAAGGGATAGAGCACAAATTTTAAAGAGAAGGTTGTTATGTTTTCAAGAGCAAGAAGAGGTCGTTTGTGTAGAGGGAGAAGAAACTAAAAGATAGTTTTATCTAGATTTGAACACCATATAATACCCCGTTTATCTAGATTTTCCTCTTTTATCACTATTCCATGTTAATCACAATAAATAATTAGGGAAAGAATAGGGGTTAAAATGAAAAATCGCACTCATACGTAAATGGAGTATTCTCTGGGTTCAAATCTTACTAGCCATGGAACATGGGGGAAATGCACAACATTCTTTCCATATTGTAGTTCACTTCATGCATACCTACATCCTCTTCTTTGAGCCTAAAAAGTTTTGTTTATGATTGATTCTATACAAACTATGGTCTAAAACCAACCAATTAAATCTTATTTCATCTTTTACGAATCAATTTCAAGATAGAGCCGGCAAATCAGAATATGAATTCACATCCATAACAAACAACAAAAGGGGGAATTTTAACCAATTCAAAGGTTACCTCTTGTTTGTTAAACCTAGTGTTTCTTGAGACTTGCTTCTAAACAACCTTCCACACCATTATAAGCTTCAAGGATCCTATTGATTTTGGTTAAGAATGGGCACACCAAAGCTAGACAAGAAACCCTAGAAATCAGATGGTAAGAGGACTCACCTTATGATATTTAGCATGCAATGGGCCCTCTTAAATCCCCTTAAAGCTCATGAAAATGAGTAGGGTGGAGTTCAGCAAGGGATAGAGCAAAAATCTTAAGGAGAAGGTTGTTATATTTTCAAAAGAAATAAGAGGTTGTTTGTGTCGAGGGAGAAGAAAATAAAAGATAGTTTTAACTAGATTTGAACCCCAGATAATACCTCATTTATCTAGATTTTCCACTTTTATCACTATTCCATGTTAATCACAAAAAAGAATTAGGGAAAGAAGAGGGGTTAAAAGCGAAAAATCGCACTTATACGTAAATGGGGTATTCTCTAGGTTCAAATCATACTAGCCATTGAGACTAGGGGGAATGCACAACATTCTTTCCAGATTGTAGCTCACTTCATGCATACCTACATCCTCCTTTTTGAGCCTAAAAAGTTATGTTTAGGAATGATTCTATACGCAATGGTTGGGGGGGTTGACCCTATTTTATACGACTGTTTCGATACAATACTAAGGTCTAACAAACCAATTAAATCTTATTTCATCCTTTACCAATCAATTTCTAGACAGAGCCGGTAAATCAGAATATGAATTCACATCAATAACAAACAACAAAATGAGGGATTTTAACGTATTCAAAGGTTACCTCTTGTTTGTTAAACCTAGTGTCTCTTGAGACTTTCTTCTAAACAACCTTCCCCACCATCATATGCTTTAAGGATCCTATTGATTTTGGTTAAGAATGGGCACACCAAAGCTAGACAAGAAACCCTAGAAATTAGATGGTAAGAGGACCCTAGAAATCGTTGATATTATCGTTGGTGTATATGGTTTATACTTTGTATTTAGATGTGAATTTTTCTTAGTGGGATCAGCAGAAATTCGATTAGGATTTCGCTCTTGAATAACTATTGTTAGGATTTTCTAAATTCTATTTATATTCCTTTGTAAATCAAGTGACTTATGAAAAATGGTAGTGAGAATATAATACAGACAAATTGGACGTATCCTATATTTGGTGAACCAATATAAATCACGTGTCGATTTTCAACAATCGTAATTGGTATATTATTTTAAAAATTAAAATATAATCAGGACATATAAGAAATAAACAAAAGGTATATAAAAAAACAAAAGGTATGGATTCAACTAGTATAGATTTTTTTTGATTTGGGAAAATGAGAGCATAAAATTCAGTACTCTTGCACTATTAAGAAATTTCGAGAGGTGGATATGTAATAAAGATTTTTTTATATACATTGGTGAAAATTGAACGCATAATTTAATACAAACTATCCAAACCCCTCACCATTAGAACTAATGACTTTTATTTTCTTCTTTTTTGTTACAGAATAAATAAGTTTTAATATTGGCTCTGATCCGAACTCAAGAAAGAAATTGAAGGTTTGAAATTTTTTTAAAGGAACAAATTTCTTGCACTTTGAGGACGCAACCTTGTGTCAACTTCTGCTGGAGTCCCTAAGAAATGTTTTTAAGAATTTGTCCCTGCATTTCTTAAGTCAATCAACTTATAACGGTGCATAGCTAACATGATCTCGCTGCGAACAGTGTCCTGATGATCAGTCCAAAAAGGTGTGACTATGCTGGTAAGTGGATACAATATTGACCCCATATAAACTATAAAGTAGTGCCTATTTTTCAAAAAGATAAAAGGATAATGGGACAAAGGAAATATCACATTTTCCATATCAAAATGCATGTTCAGTAAGTCACTTAATTAAAACATAGAGAACCTTTGCAAGAATGTAGCATGTTTAGTAGTTATTCTTATCACTATTTCAACAAAAGAAAAATTCACTTTAAAGTTAATGCTCTGACTTTCTGAAGCATCTGCACATTTGAAAATAAATCGGAAGATAAGATTGACGGACAAAAAACTATATTTTCCTCATTTAAATGCACTATACGATTATTTGAGTGTTCAAAAGAAGGATACTAATATAATTCTAATCTAGCTAAGCAAGAGGTGGAGAGAAGAAAAAACAAGTAAAATGGAGAAAGGCAAACTTCTTTCCAGTTAAGAGAAGAATCTAGCTGGTCGTTATAAGAGGATATTTTAGAGCTTTAAGTCATACATCTGCTAATTCAGCTATGCTACTGATTTACTCCTCCCTCTCTTCATTTGGCCACGTTGCTAATTTTATAAATGATACCTATTACAAACAAGCCCTTATCAGGCCATCAATTAAAATTTGAAAAGAAAATTATGTGCATTAGGCATAAAAGTTAATCCCTTAATTTGCTAAAAAAAATTCATGGTTATTATTATTATTTTTTGGTAAATAAATTCATGATTATTTTCTTCATGCGTGGATTAACAATTAACAATGAAAATGACAAAAAAGGAATTTGGGGTGTTTATTATTACCTCAGTGCTTCGAAAGAATTTGTGGAATATAAGCATAAGCCAAAAACAAGAAAATGTGTATTCTAGGGAGATCCAACAATTTATCTCAATTTTATTTTTAACCTGCTTTGTTGCATTTGGAACATATGATCCCACAACTATCAAATCATCATCCCTACCTCTAGCTACTCCTACTATCCTTTGGCAATATTGGAGGCTTAGAGATGATTCTAATTTGCATATTTAACAGGAAATGCAAAAAGGCCAAAAAATAGCAATGCAGAATGAGAAAGTTTTACATTTAACATTCCAAGTGCAAATACAGCCGAGTGTCTTTCACTAGCATTATTATGAACTGCAAGAGGTTAAATATTTAAAATTGAAGATTATACTAAGCTCATTTTATGTTGCAAAACCTGTTCAATTTCTGTTTCAAACTTACACATGTAGGTGTTTTTAGCTGTACTAAGCAAACTTGAAATGCATATCAATTTGCAGAGTCCTCTACCAACTTCAGGAATCTATTATGAGCAAGAACATCTTGTGCATACCTATATAGTATCAATTTAGCAAATCCATTAGTGTATTCAAATCTGATATTATCATATAACAACAATAGCTTTTCTGGGCAAGGCAATGACAGTCACGACCATATTTTGCAGGTTTGAAGACCACATACAATGCTCTTTCCCCTTGTATGTGTGTGTGTAAGGTGTGATGCACACTCAAAATCTGTACCTTACCTGTTCTTACATTGTTCTCCAGCTGCTTCTTTATGGCACTCTATTATTCATCATTTTAGGCGGATGTTGGGTGTGTCTAGGTCCCTAGACAAAAATATTTATGGTTGACTTTCATGGTTTTGGCAGAAATAAAGAGGCTAAATTTTTGTGGCAATGTGCAATCTTTGTTACAAAATGTTGTACTTGGTTATAGCGGAACTCTCTAGGGAGGATTCTTTGGCACATCACTTGACTTGGTATAAGATTAGGCAACTGGTGCCTATTCAGGGGGCGTTTGATAGAGAATAGTTTTTTTTACTAGGAAAATATAATTATTAGAAATTTGGTTAGAAATTGAGTTTGATAGGAAAATTCAAAAAAAATTATTTGGTTGGCCGAAATTTTATCGGGAAAATTGGGTTAAATTTACTGAGTCTATGTTTGGTTGGAAGTAAAAAATTGATTGTAAAGTAACTTCAAATTACGAAATAACCAATATATTTGAATCACAAACACTATTGCCTAATAAAGTAGAGGGTATTTTTGGCAAATTTGTGGTCCTCTTTCTCCCATTAGCCTAGGCAACTTCAAATACCACCTTGCAAGAGGTATTATGAAATAGTGTTCTTGGACCAATTTTCCACACAAATGTAAATGGCTGGGCAAAAATGTTCCATAGCAAAAAATTTCAAATACTTCTATCAAACAAGGACGTCCAAAAAATCCAATCTAAGATACATGGCTAACTTCAAATAAAACCCGAACCAAATGCCTTCTTAGTTCAAAGTTCATGACCTTTTTTATGGAGTTTCTCCCAGATATGTTGATGGATTGGAAAGCCCTTAAATTGTTTTCTCTTTTTTCATTTTTCTATTTTTTTTAATTTTTTAATTTTTTTGTTCATTAGCTTGAGAGGATTCCTTATCCTTCCTCTTCATCATAAGAAATTTCTTCTTTTATAAAAAAATAATAAAAAATAAAAACACCAAGTGACATAAATCCATACTTGTTACTCTATACAAAGAGAGTCGTGACAATAATTTATCCTTGGAAACAAAGAGTGGGTGTAATGTTAAGGCATGCATTTTGGTGTATAATTTTGACAAATGAAAAGCATAACCAATTTCTCACAATTCAATTCTTTTGTTCTCTAGTCTTTTGCATATTTTATAATTTTGACCAACCCCGAAGCAATATCGACGACAAAATTATTCATTAGAAAATTCACGAGTGACTGAGTATTCTACTTGAAAAAAAAAAAAAAAAAGACAATGGCAGCATTGATGGATTTGAAAGATAATTCTCTAAGCAACAAAAATTCTTAGAATGTCAAAGAAAAAATAAACAGGAGCTAACCTTCCATTGTACAACAAATGCTATTTATTAGCAGTGAGTGCCGACTATTAGATATATAAATATTTTATTTTATTTTAATGATGATATTTTAAATCTTTCTATGTTCTTCTTATGCTCTTCTATATAAGAGCCTCATATCTACAAATGAATTACCTGATCAATAATATCAATTTTTCACTGATTTCTCTTTTCATAGTTTTAATCATGATTGTCTCTCTTTTAACTTCTAACACAACGAATTAGGCAGCCGATACAGAAGAAAAATAAATAAATAAATAGACCAAACTTCACTGAGATAAAGACAATCGGAATCCTACTCAAGAGAGAGAGAGACACGCCTAAGATGTGTCCCTTTCCTCGGGTAATCAGGCTGCCAAGTGTTTCTTTATATATGTATCGAAGATTCAATATACCATTCTGGTAGCAAACGAAGCAGAGCGGTGAAAAAATTAGTGGAACATGCTATAAAAAAAGCATCTTCTCCGAAGAACTTAAAAAAAATACAGCAGAAACAACAATCATCATTTCCACTCATGGCTAAAAATAACATGACCGCTCTTCATTTATGCAACAGATTTTCTTTCTAGTCAAAAAGATATTAAGCAGCCAAAAAAAAAAATGGTACACTGATTTCTTTATTTTTTAAAGGCCTAGAACAGAACTATTGCAGTACTAGGAGTTCAATTTTCAAATTGATCGGAACCCGAGTCATCGGCATCAAATTGCAGCTAAAAACAAATCATTGAAATTTTTCCTTGAGCATTTCAACAGTTTGCTCAACAAGAAGTGAGAAATTAGTTGAATTTTATCAAGGGGTAAATGAATACGAAAGAGATCCCACATAAACACATTCTTGATGGAGATGGGAAAGAGAGAGAAGCTGCCCACAGCATCAGACATGCCCTTAGCAACAGGGCAATACACCCAACGATAAAGGTACACTTTAAAACTAAAGCATAATTGACCTTCAGTTCCAAAATAAAGTGCATGGCAAGCCTTAATTGTGGTCATTTCCCCAAACACACTATGACATTGCAGTATTCTAATTTAGAAATTAAATTTCTGCGGGAAAAGTTCTGTTAGATGACAAAAATTAAAAGAAAATGCAGTTCTGTGAGAAGTTCTTAATAGAAAATATGATATTGCAGCATAGGACAACAGGAAGGGAGTAATAAGAATCTGAGGGCAAGAGCTGGCAGCACAATCTAGAGCTGTAGCTGGGAAAGACCACAAGCTGGAAGCAGCACCAATGGAATAGAGTGGAACATCATTGACCTGGGAAAAAGACCAAAGAGCTTGGAGGTTAGTTATATGGACACAATAAGAGGCTGTAGAGTGAAAGGCAGTGAAGCAAAGGCAAGTGTATAACAGTGAAATGGTATTTGGAGCATTCAATTTTTGCCATAAAATTTCTCCAAGCAAAGCAGAAGCAACCCATTCTTACTTCTGTTCAAATGCCCGTTTCAGGACAAAATCACAGTAAACAAAATTAAAAGTGTATTCTCCCAAACATGATTAATTTAGTATGAAAACCCATTTGAATGGGACAATCTTCCATGCATATTCAGCCAAATATGCACTAAAATATCTAAATTCTGCTTCAATGTCTAAATAAATAAATAAATAAATAAAATATCTAAATTCTGCACAATTAGCATAGAACATGCTCAACTTCTATCATGTAAGTGGGTAACTTCCTACTTTCTCAAAAAAAGGGAGATAATTATCAGTAACCATCAATCGATGTCTGAGGCAATAAATAGGCCCCAAAGAGATTTTTTTTTCTCACTGAATGAAGCTGAAGATGGAAATAGCAAGACTAATAGAACATAAACCCAAAAAGCAGCCATAAAGTGTATCAAACTATCACTTACTATAACTTAAATCAAAGCAACCACTTTCAAATAACTTTCAACATGGACTAAACAGGGACATAAGAACGGGGTTAACATTTTGTCAAAAGAGAACACTACTATAAACTACCATCGAACTGTAATGAAAATCCAGTTTCTGATATGCCAAAAAAGGTCCGGATGATCCCACAAAAACATCATTACCATAATCTAATACATTCTGGTCTTACAAAATCAATTCAAACCAGGAAAACCACCTGACAGGATAATAACCTCAACAAACCACAGGTTTGCTGTCAAAGGCTTCTCTTGCTTCCAATAAGTCGGGACAAAATCTCTTCGCAAGAATTTCCACCTGCTCGGCAAATGATTTCCTCCCATGCTCTCCAATATATCGGACCATTTGGTTCCATCGTTTTCTACATACATCACCAGACCTATGATCAAGCAGATAGTCCCACTCTACCTCCTCCATGCAGCAAGCATCCAAAGTAAATAAAGCATTTACTAGGCGGTAGTCATCGGTGTCACTCCATTCACCATTAGCAACCATTGGTGATGTTAATTGCTCATACCATTTTCCGCAGCAACGTTGACTGGTTCTAGTGGTCAATTTGTCGCCAATTGCCTCCCAACTAATATTATCTCGCAACATACCATGTTTTGATTTTCTATGATCTTCTAAAGCCCTCGCACGTAGATCCAGGTTTACTAAATCAAATAAATTTTGATACTCCTCTTGGGACCATCGTCCTTTGTTTGTATTGGTTAATTTTATTCTACGCCATGCATCCTTTACATGAATTCGATGTTTACCCAATGCTTCAGCTACTGATTTCCAATCAGATCCATGCTGTTCTTGGACCTTACGAATAAATTCAAGCTCTTCAGGCGTCCACTTACACTTCTCATCCCTTTCAAACAAAATATGAGCACGATAATACACACTAACATAAGGCCTCTCAGGTAAGGCTGACCCAATATCTTTCCAACAACCTCTAAGTTCAGGATGAGATCTAGAATGGAGAATCATATCTAGACCTTCATCTCCCAAACCATGAGACTCTATATAGTCAAAAACAGCCTCTTTAATCTTCTTATCTTCTTCTAGTGTAAACCTTTTCCCACGC
The DNA here is from genome assembly GCA_032173675.1 of Gastrolobium villosum. Classification (NCBI taxonomy): domain Eukaryota; kingdom Viridiplantae; phylum Streptophyta; class Magnoliopsida; order Fabales; family Fabaceae; genus Gastrolobium; species Gastrolobium villosum. The sequence continues at coordinate 44,454 of JAVKPL010000423.1, forward strand.
ACTAAGTCATCACAACAAAACTCTACTTGATCAGAAAAAGTTACTCGTTTGGGTTTGGATGTTCCACCAGGTACAGAGTTAGGAGATTCACCAGTACCAGCCTTGGTTTTTTTCTTTATCTTCTTGCGTTGATCATCAACTTCAGTGACAATGCAACTTGCATTAGCATCTCCTTCATCGGTTTTAAATTCACTGTTCCCCTTACTTTTGCTTTTGTCATTAAGTTTCTTCTTCTTCATTTTCTCGCCTTGGTCATCGTCTTTGCCCTCATTGCTTGTAAACTTGTTACACTCTACATGTTTGCTTTCTTCACTCAATATCTTCTTTTTTTTCTTCTTCTCCTTCAACTTCTTGTCTTGGTTATCATCTTCACCTTCATGGCTTTTGACCAAATGTTGATCACCTTTATTGCTGTTGACAAAAGGTGGATCATTGTTGGTTTTATACTCTTCATCTTCAGTTCTTTTGTTTTTCTTGTCCGATATCTTCTCCATCTTCTTCTTCTTGCCATGCCCCTCTTCACTGACAACAGAATAATCAGCTTCATTGCTTTTATATCCTCTTACTGTCATTTTACTTTTGTTCCCCAGTTTCTTCTTCTTCTTCTCCATCTTCTTACCTAGCAAATCATCTTCGGTGACAAGAGAATGTGCATTAGCATTTCCTTTGTTGATTTTATCCAAAGGAAGATCACCTTTATTGTTCTTGAACTCTTTATCCTCCGACATTTTTCCTTTTTTGCTTGATTTTGAAAAACCCATTTCTGCCATTCCAGTTGAATCATCATAACTTTTTCTTTTCTTCATCTTGCTTTGCTGGTTTTCGTCAAAGTACTGCATTTCTTTATCATCAGCAAGATCACTATTCATTACTTTAATATCTTTTCTCCCCTTTATCTTCTTTCTCTTATTGATGTGGCTCTCTTCTTCCCTATCCAACAAGAATGTAATATTACCTTCAGTAGAGCAAGTTTGTTTGTCAGCTGCTTCAGCAGTACGATTTTCCTCTAGGGTTTCATTTGAATTAAGTATTTTATCAGTAACGTGCATTTTCTTTCTATCCTTGTGCTTCTTTTTCTTTCCTTCATTTGGCTTCAGCTCAAAACTACTTCCCAAATTGCTTCTGTCAATGTCAGACCTTTCCTTCTTGGCTTTCTCACCCATGAGATTAGTATTATCACAGGTAATACCCCCAACACAAATCTGAAAAGAAAAAAATGAAATAGACAATTAGTTATAAATTATGATATCTATGAGGAAAAACAAAATTAAATTTCAAATAGTCCCTATTATCTTCTCATGTATATCCTGAGCTGGAATAAGAATCAAGACAGTCAATCGATGCAGAATTAGAATAAGAATAGTGCGCCTCTAATTTCCATCCTCCCTTACCCTCAGCTTCTCATGTTCTCTATGTCTCACTCCCTCCAACTTTCTCTTACAACTTATGCCAATGCTTCACCTATTCATAGGCAATATTCTTCACAAAATACACAGCTTTTTTGAGATGTTTTTCATATATTCAAATTATATTTTACTATTTTATTATTATATATAATTCATTAAGTGTTAAGTGTAAGACCTTCACTGGGTTGAGGGCATCACACCAACTAAGTAAGCATATAAAATAATAGTAAAAAGAAAATCAATAAAATGAGTGGCAACCAAGCTATTCATTCACAATTACTAACATTTAGAGTTATATGTACCCAACACATAGTTCACGACCTATACATGTAGTAATGGCCTCGTATTTGTCACACGCCAAAACAACAAGTCACATTTATCTATCACCCTTTATATCTATATGCATAAATACATTACAAAAAGTGGAAAGGGTGATAATAAAGGTGACACTCTCAAAAAGCCAACCGTTACATTTCTACGTTAAAACCTAAACATGAAGACTTCAATATAGTCCTTCCTAAAAGCTGATAGGGATGATCCACTCATCATTATAAAGCACAATCTAATCCATGCTGAGGTAATCCTAGTCCTTTTTATCTACAGGGCTAGAAACAACACATGAGAAAAATCATCTCAATAACCTTGTGGGTTAATACGTTACAATGGCCCAATGTGTTTAATCACCTACAAGTCATGAACTTACACATATCAAGAAACAAATACAATCATACATCATGAGTGCCTATAGTGAGCATTATTTAATATGTGATTACTTAAACTTTAGGTCTCACAGTGTTGGGTGTTGGGTTACAACATGTGAATGAACTCCAAGCTACAGTAGGGCATCCCTACCCATAGAAAACCCACTTGATCCCATCATGGGCCAACAACACAATTAAACCCTAGGGTCACCCTCAGGGAATCACTTCTTGCCGAGAAATTTCAAACCTTTACGGGGCTATTATCCTTAATTCAGATTTACATCTAATATGCAACTATCACACATTCTCATTCAAATTGTGATTCCTAGTCATTCACATAATAAACAACCAAATTATGGTTGTTAACCAAAAGCATGTGTTGTAGAACGAGAATGTAGTAAAACATGACTTAATGGAGTGGGATATAGATTGGCGGACGGTGAGCCTTAGAACGGAATAGAGAAAAGCTATAAGCATGGTGGAGGGTTAGACCCGTTGTTATTCCTATATTACAGATGGTCCCTTTTTAGTCCTTTTCCTCTTCATCTCCCCCCTATTCTTCTTTTCCCTTTCTTTTATTACTTATTGTAACAATAAAAGCAAAATTGTGGGTCAACTGAAAACAGAAAAAACTTGTATATTGATAAATCTCAATCACCAGTGTCAATTACAAGTGAACAACAATACTAACAGTAACTGTAGTATGTTGTTAATCACCATTCTCCTACTGAAATACAAAGAAATTAAGAAGAGAAGCATGATAGGTTCAGGGGAGATAGAGAGCCCCTGATCTCTCCTAAAAGGGCCAAGTTCCATTTGCCCAAAAAGATACCTACTCATAACCACTTCATTCTCTTTTATTCCCATTCACTAACCGTCTGCTGATTCATCCATCACGTTTGTTGCACCAGCAGTTATAGGAAAAGTATTCCCATGTGTTGCACCTGTAAAACCATTTGCTGCACCGCTGGCATTTGTTGCACCACTAGGAGGTGCTAATCCCCTGGTACGCTTCCTATGGTAAGTCTTTAATATAGGAGGAGTTGTAACAATACTCCCCCCTAATTTAGCAACCTTGTCCTCAAGGTTAAACCCAGGGAATTGACGGTTCAACATATAAGAATCCTCCCAAGAGTCTTCAAACGGAGGAAGATGATGCCAACGAATCAAAACTTCAACGGCCCCCCTTGCCGTCTTCCGCCATTGTAACACCTCGGCTGGTTCAACCACTAACTCCCAATCGGCCGAAAGCATGGAAGGCAGGGGCTGAACCTTGGATAACTCTATGTTAGGAAGAGCTTTTTTGAGGAGAGAAACATGGAAAACAGGATGTATAAGACAAGAAGGAGGTAAATCCAACTTATAAGCTGATTCGCCAACCTTTGCCAGCACACGGTAAGGACCATAGAAACGGGGACTGAGCTTTTCATTAACTCTCCGAGCCAAAGTTTTCAATCTATACGGCTGGATCTTTAGATAAACCATATCATTAACCTCCAATTGGACATCTCTACGGTACTTGTCTGCCTGAACCTTCATGCGGTTTTGTGCCATCGTTAAATGATGCTGTAAATCCCCTAAAATACTATCCCTTTCCTGTAACATTCTGTCAACCTCAGCTACTTGGACAGCATGGCCAACCCGGAACAGGGAGGGAGGATCTGAACCATAAAGAGCCTTAAAAGGAGAAACACCAGTAGAGGATTTATAAGTGGTATTATACCAGTATTCGGCCCAATGTAACCAATGGGGCCACTGCTTAGGACGAGGGTTGCAAAAACACCGAAGGTAAGTCTCTAAACATTTGTTGACAATTTCCGTTTGCCCGTTAGACTGAGGATGATAAGCAGTACTGTACTTAAGAGAAGTGCCAGCCTGCTTAAATAATTCAGACCAGAAATGGCTAAGGAACACGCGGTCCCTGTTAGATATAATGGACATAGGAAAACCATGCAATTTGACAATATTTTTAATGAACAAAATAGCAACATCCTGAGCAGAATAAGGGTGGCAGAGAGGAATAAAATGAGCATATTTGGTAAATCTGTCCACCACCACTAAAACCGTGTCAACCCCACAAGCTTTGGGCAAACCTCCAACAAAATCAAGTGAGATATCAGACCATACCTGACTTGGGATAGGAAGTGGCTGCAAAAGACCAGCAGGGGACAAATTAGAAGCCTTACACTGCTGACATACCGCACACCGAGCGACATACTCTTGGATACTTTTCTTCATTCCCTCCCAATAGACCAGATTGGAGATCCGTTTAAAAGTGCGAAAAAATCCAGAATGTCCCCCAATTGGGGAATCATGAAATTCCTTGAGCAAGAGAGCAATGAGATCAGAAGTTTTGGGGAGCACCAATCTGTCATGAAAAGTCAGTTTTCCACCCACTAGGTGGAAGCCAGGGTGAGTGGAGGGATCTTGAATCAACTCCAACATAATTTGCCGAATAATAGGATCCTCCCCTTGTTCTTGTGCAATCTGTTCAACCAAAGGCAGTTGTACGGCAGATAGAGAATTAAATTCCCCTCTTCGAGAAAGAGCGTCCGCGACCACATTCTCCTTTCCCGGATGATATTGAACCTTGAAATCAAAACCAAGAAGCTTAGAGGTCCATTTTTGTTGATCCTCCCCTAATACCCGCTGGTCCATCAAATATTTGAGGCTTTTCTGATCAATTTTAATCACAAAATGCCTTCCCAAAGGTAATAACGCCATTTTTGGACAGCAAAAACCAAAGCCATGAGCTCCTTCTCGTATACTGATTTTCCCTGTGCTTTTTGGGAAAAACCTTGACTAATGAAGCCAAAGGCCTTCATTCTTGCATAAGGGCAGCCCCTATGCCCTTACTCGAAGCATCCGTAACCACTGTGAACAGCTTGTTAAAATCAGGTAAGGCAAGGGTGGGCAAATCACACATGACCAGCTTGAGTTGCTCGAAGGCGGATTGAGCACCTTCATTCCAAAGAAAAGCATTTTTCTTTAAGAGGTCAGTCAACGGCTTTGCCATAATACCATACCCTTTCACAAATTTCCTATAATATCCAGTCAATCCCAGGAACCCTCTTAATCCTTTAATATCCTTAGGAACTGGCCACCTTTGCATAGCCATAGTCTTTGATGGATCAGCTGCAACCCCCTTCGAACTGATGATATGACCAAGATACTCAATCTGAGACTGCCCAAATGTGCATTTTTTTCTATTGGCAAAAAGTTGTTGTCGTCTCAACTCCTCTAAGACAGCCCTCAAATGCTGAATGTGTACCTCCTCGGACATACTATATACCAAAATGTCGTCAAAGAATACTAATACAAACTTGCGAAGAAATGGTTTGAGGACTTCGTTCATCAAAGCTTGGAAAGTAAAGGGGGCGTTTGTTAGACCAAAGGGCATTACGAGATATTCGTAATGATGAGTCCGAAAAGCCCCAATTTCATCCGGATTTCAACTGGAAAAAATACAGGCAGCCCCAATTTCATCGATTAACTCGTCTATTACCGGCATTGGAAATTTGTCAGGCACTGTCATTTTATTCAATTTCCGGTAATCAACACACACACGCCAGCTGTTGTCTTTTTTCTTAACTAAAATTGCTGGGCTTGAATAAGGGCTCATACTTGGCCTAATCATACCAGAGTTCAACAATTCATTAACGTTTTTCTCAATTTCATCCTTCTGATAAAAAGGGTACCTGTAAGGACGAATGTTGGGGACCTCATTTCCTGGCTTGAGGATAATAGCATGGTCTCTGCTGCGTTTGGGAGGGAGACCCGAAGGTACAGCAAAAACATCGTCATATTCCCTCAACAGCTGCTTTAACTCATCCCACTCCAGCTGGTCGAATGGGATCGGGAAGGATTCCCAATTGGGATGAACCAGAAACCCTTGCCCATCATTCTGAATAGCCTTTGTGATGGCCTTAAAGGAAGCCTCCGCGCAAGAAAGTTCGGGTTCGGCTTGAATAAATACCTTCTGTTTCCCTTGATAAAATCTCAAGGTCAGCTCCCGAAAGTTCGCCTTGATGGTCCCCAAACCCTGTAACCAGTCCATGCCTAACACCACATCCACCCCTCCAAGTTTGAATAAAAATAGATCTTGAACAATTTCGATTCCCTGAAAACTGATCCTTACCCCCTGACATAACCCATCACAACTCAGACGGTCACCATTACCGATTTCGACTTTATACTCCATAGTCTTTGTAGTCTCCAACCCAAGCTTACGAGCTGTATCCTCCTTAATTAAGTTGTGTGTGGCTCCATTATCAATCAAGACTATCACCTTATGACCCCCAATTTCACCCCATAGCCGCATGGACCTGCTCGAAGCCAGCCCTAACAAGCTGTGAGATGACAACTGAAGCGTTTCAGCTTAGAGTATCATTCCCCATATCCTCAGCCTCCGTATTCGGACCGTCGTCGCCCGGAACTTCAACGACCTCTTCCCCGTCGACGACTACCAACAGATTCAATTGCTTCGACTTGCAACGATGGCCAGGGTTCCACCTTTCGTCACAATGGAAACACAATCCCTTGCGAGAACGTTCCTGCCATTCCGCTTGTGGCAACCGACGACCACCGGACCGGTTGTTAGTGCTGGCCTGACTCTCCTCCCCGCGTGGATGCTGGTAAGAGGAATTAGGGTTCGCGTGAGATTTGGGAACGTCAGAAGAAGGGTTCACCACATTAGGTGAAGTCTGACCCGTTTTGTGACCCGAAGTCCCGTATAAACCTTGACTTAAGTTGGAACGGGCCGCTGAGTTTGGGTTGGATTTCGTGGGCCCAAAATAACGCCCAGGCCCATTTCCCCCAATTCCCTCAGCTACCCAAGCCCAGTTCCTTCTCTCGATGCGCTGTGCCTTCTTCATCATCAACGGCAAGCTGTCCAGTGGTTGCAGCAATAGTTCCTCCCTGATACAACTGGTTAAGCCATTAAGCCAGATTCCGCGGAGGACCTCGTCATCTACAAACTCTAAGCTGCCGCTTATTTTCTCGAAGTCTCTCCTGAAATCTTGTACACTTCCGACCTGACGCAAGCTCAACAATTCATGGAGTGGGTTTCCCTCTAGATCCGGTTGGAAACGGCTTAATATTTCCGCACGGAATAAACCCCAAGAAGTAGTGGTGACGCTCCGCTCCCACCAGTGGTACCAATGTAAGGCCTCTCCTTCAAGAACAATCATCACCGCCCTCAGCTTCTCCCTGTCGGACATTGGATTTATCTCGAAATACCTCTCCACCCGTGTTAACCAATCGTAAGCACCCACACCAGAGAAAGAAGGTAATTCCAGTCGCCTCCTCATGTTATCGCCAACATAGTTCCTTCCTCCTTCGTCATCGGAAAGCTCCGTCGACCCCCTACTCCCTCTTCCCTCTCTTCCACGTCGTTCGCGGCTTCTGGTGCGGTGGTCTTCCCGGTTAAGGTTCATATTTTGCATTCCCCTTAATAGTTCAGCTAACCCAACCTCTACTCGTTGAATTCCCTCCTCAGTTCTTACCATTCTTTCCTCCAAAGCCTCGATTCGAGCATCCATCATTCTTGTAACTACCATTCAACGCTCCCAAGAAAGAGAGCTTTGATACCAATTGTAACAATCAACACAAAATTGTGGATCAACTGAAAACAGAAAAACTTGTATATTGATAAATCTCAATCACCAGTGTCAATTACAAGTGAACAACAATACTAACAGTAACTGTAGTATTTTGTTAATCACCATTCTCCTACTGAAATACAAAGAAATTAAAGAAAAGAAGCATGATAGGTTCAGGGGAGATAGAGAGCCCCTGATCTCTCCTAAAAGGGCCAAGTTCCATTTGCCCAAAAAGATACCTACTCATAACCACTTCATTCTCTTTTATTCCCATTCACTAACCGTCTGCTGATTCATCCATCACGTTTGTTGCACCAGCAGTTATAGGAAAAGTATTCCCATGTGTTGCACCTGTAAAACCATTTGCTGCACCGCTGGCATTTGTTGCACCACTAGGAGGTGCTAATCCCCTGGTACGCTTCCTATGGTAAGTCTTTAATATAGGAGGAGTTGTAACATATATATATATATATATATATATATATATATATATATATATATATATATATATATATATATATATATATATATATACATATTATTACTATTTTATTTTTTTATTTTTATTTTTTTATCTTTTTTCAACCATTTCGTATCTTTTATTTGGTTTCATCTACCACCGACCACAATTAGTTTGGGATAAAAATGTTGTTGATGTTAATATTGATGAACCAAAAGCCCATGTCCTTTGGATATGTCACCATTAAAACTAGAGCCGGCAAAACAGGCTCGGCTCGGCGGGCCAACCCGCCAAACGGGGCGGGGCGGGCTGAGTTTTTGTACCCATCTCAAAAGTGGGGCGGGCTCATTTTTTGGCGGGTTGATGGCGGGCCGAGGCGGGTCAGTGTAAAATAGGCTCGGGCTGGCGGGCCAACCCGCCAAACGGGGCGGGGCGGGCTAACTCATTTTTTGGCGGGTTGATGGCGGGGCGGGCCGCCCACTTTGCCACCTCTAATTAAAACTAGTTAGCTGTTTAATTTGTCAATCATACCATCTGAATATATGAATTTAAGCTAACATCATGGATCCTCCAAGGCTCTCTCTCTCTCAATTTTAATGTACCCCCATTATTTATCTGGTTTCTTCAAGGGAGTAGTTATCCGGATAAATAATGGACATTTATCCAGATATGTCATGGAGATATCCAGATAACTTAAGGGAGTTTATTTGAATATCACCATCATTTATCCCTATAATCATGTTTCTGAGGGAACCCGAAGATAGTCCCTGTTTTTCATCTTTTGGTAGGAATCTATGATATTCCTCTTGGTTTCCTAAAAGATGATTCCTCTATCCAAAAAGCACCAGTTACTTGATATACAATCACACATTCACGGGCCAATATCTACAAAAGGCTTGTGCATAACTTAAGCTTCATCAAAACAGCAGGTTGTAAGGAAGAAAGGATTTCTAACATACTCATATTATCATGTTTTCCACAACTACTAGCCATGGAAACAGGGGGGAATGCACAACATTCTTTCCAAATTGTAGCTCACTTCATGCATACCTACATCCTCCTCTTTGAGCAGAAAAAGTTATGTTTAGGAATGATTCTATACAAAACTAAGGTCTAAGAACAACCAATTAAATCTTATTTCATCCTTTACCAATCAATTTCAAGACAGAGCCGACAAATCAGAATATGAATTCACATCAATAACAAACAACAAAATGGGGGATTTTAACCAATTCAAAGGTTACCTCTTGTTTGTTAAACCTAGCGTTTCTTGAGACTTGCTTCTAAACAACCTTCCACACCATCATAAGCTTCAAGGATCCTATTGATTTTGGTTAAGAATGGGCACACCAATGCTAGACAAGAAACCCTAGAAATTAGATGGTAAGAGGACTCACCTTATGAAACTTAGCATGCAATGGGTACTCTTCAATCCCCTTAAAGCTCACGAAAATGAGGAGGGTGGAGTTCAGCAAGGGATAGAGCAAAAATCTTAACGAGAAGGTTGTTATGTTTTCAAGAGCAAGAAGAGGCCGTGTTTGTCGAGGGAGAAGAAAATAAAAGATAGTTTATCTAGATTTGAACCCAGATAATACCCCATTACTACATCTATAGGTCATGAACTACGTGTTGTGTACATATAACTCTAAATGTTTGTAATTGTGAATGAATAGCTTGGTTGCCACTCATTTTATTGATTTTCTTTTTACTATTATGTTATATGCTTACTTAGTTGGTGTGATGCCCTCAACCCAGTGAAGGTCTTACACTTGCAAAACTAAGCACAAGTTAATAATACCGAAGATAATCAAGATAGTCCTACCTTTGTCTTGCACTTAACCTTTGATGCCTCATGTGGATAGATAGCAGACACTTGGAAGGAAAACAAAAATGTGCCACCTCTTTAAAACAAACAAAACATAGTAGAGAATAAGGTTTTCTATTTAGTAAATTTATTGAAATTGGATTGCAAATTCCAAAATAGAAAACCTTCCATGAACATAGGGGTAAAAGTCACAATTGCCGTAGAACAGCATAAACAATCACTAGATGATTTTTCCCCCCAGTAAATTCATTTAAAATCCATGTTTTACTTTGTCCCGAGCATGATGGCCATCGACAGCCACCAGAACCTAAAGAAATAAAGATGAAGAAAATAACATGAATTAGCTGAAGGTCCTTTTGATACATACACACACAGGGTTTATCGCCAATTCTTCTAAAGAATATGACCCCAATCTTAAAGTACCTGACTTTATCAGTTAGTCCTAAATCTGAAATCTGATGTGTTATGATACGATACAAACTACAAAGCACTAATGCCTATTTATCTTAATATTAGACTTTGAATCTTAATTAAATAAGGAAACAAATAATGAAATATATAGAAATGCAGAAAGCAATCATAAGAGATAATCTAAGATACTCTAAAATACTCTAAGATACAATCAAAATATTATGAGATATATTTTAACACTCCCCCTCAAGCTAAAGCTTACTAGCTTTAAGCTTGTTACAAATAACCATTTAAAAAGGAAAAATAACCAAACAATATAATTCAGGCTCCACAAAACATTGATGGAAAGGCAACTAAAAGGAAAGGCAACTCAGGGATGTTGGAGACATAGAGAGATAAGCATTGCTAGAAAAGAAACTAAGCAAGATGGCTACATCGATCTTTAGCGCAAATCTCCTGGCAAGCAATTATCAACATCAACATCACCTTTATCCCAAATTAATTGGAGTCGGTATCCCAAATTAATTGGGGTCGGTGGTAGATGAACCCACATGAAAGATATAAGACGGTTGAAAAAAATAATAATAATAATAATAAAATAAAATAATAATTATTATAATTATAATAATAATAAATATATATATATATAATTATAAATAAAAATATATATATGTATATTTAAATAAATAAAAGTAAACAAAAAAAAAGAAAGGGACAAGAAGAAGTGGGGGAAATGAAGGGGAAAAAGACTAAAAAGGGACCATCTGGAACATAGGAATAACAACGGGTCTAACCCTCCACCATACTTATAGCTTTTCTCCATTCCGTTCTAAGACATACCGTCCGCCAATCTATATCCCACTCCATTAAATCTTGTTTTACTACCTTCCCCCAAGTAAGTTTCGGCCGACCTCTGCCTCTTTTTATGTTGAGCTCTTGGTAACAAACCTCTGTTCTTACAGGAGCATCCAGGGGCCTTCTCATCACGTGCCCAAACCACCTCAATCTATGTTCTCTCATCTTCTCGGCTATCGGTACTACTCCGACCTTTCGTCGAATATCTTCATTTCTTATCTTATCCATCCTTGTGTAACCACACATCCACCTTAACATCCTCATCTCTGCTACTCTCATCTTATGCTCATGTTGCCTATGTGCTGGCCAGCATTCCGCTCCATATAGCATTGCCGGTCTTACTGTCGTTTTATAGAATTTTCCTTTTAACTTAAGGGGGATTTTGCGGTCACACAAAAACCCAGATGCACTGCGCCATTTCATCCACCCTGCTCTGATTCTGTGATTTACATCCTCGTCAATCTCTCCACCTTTTTGTAAAATGGAGCCCAAGTATTTAAAAGCATCTTTTTTGAGTACCTTTTGACCACTTAAATGCACGGGCTCTTAGTCCCCATCTCGTTCCAGAGAAAACTCACACTTCATATACTCAGTCTTGCTTCGACTTAATGTGAATCCTTTGGATTCCAATGTGCTTCTCCATAATTCAAGTTTTTTTTAATACCCTCCTTGCTCTCATCAATAACCACAATATCGTCTGCAAAAAGCATACACCATGGCACTTCCACTTGAATATCTTTTGTTAGTTCATCCATAACTAAGGCAGAGAGATAAGGACTTAGAGCCGACCCTTGGTGTACACCAATCGTGATAGGAAAATAACTTGATGTTCCGTTACAAGCTTTTACACATATAGTAGCCCCATCATACATATCCTGGATTGCCTTTACATACTTTGATGGAACCTTTTTCTTATCCAGAACCCACCATAAAACTTTCCTTGGAACCCTACCGTATGCTTTCTCAAGGTCTATGAACACCATATGCAAGTCCTTCTTCTTTTCTCGGTATCTTTTCATAAGTTGTCGCATCAAGAAAATGGTTTCCAGGTACATCTTTCTGGCATAAATCCAAATTGATTTACAGAAACCTTGGTATCTATCCTCAAGCGATGTTCAATAACCCTCTCCCACAACTTCATAGTATGGTTCATTAGCTTAATGTCTCTATAGTTTGAACAATTCTGTATATCTCTCTTGTTTTTGTAGATAGGCACAATCATACTTTTCCTCCAAGCATCAGGCATCTTATTTTTCTGGAGAATCTTATTGAAAAAATTGGTCAACCATTTTATTGCCACATCCCCTAGGCCTCTCCATACTTCAATAGGGACACCATCACGCCCCAAGGCTTTATTAGTCTTTATCCTCTTTAAAGCCTCCTTAACTTTATGTGTATTAATTCTGCGTACAAATCTTCTATTCATATCATCATACGCGTCCTCTAAGTCCACCTCGCTTGTATCTCCATCCCCATTAAACAGCTTTTTGAAGTAGTTCAACCATCTTTCATTTACATCTTCATCTCTCACCAGAAGTTTTTGATTTTCATCCTTGATGCATCTAACTTGGGTGAGGTCTTTACTTTTCTTATCACTTATCTTTGCAAGTTTATAAATACCTCTTTCACCATCCTTGCTCCCAAGATTTTTATACAACTCGTCAAAAACCTTGCCTCTAGCTTCTCGCACTGCTTTCTTTGCATTTTTTCTCGCCAATCTAAACTTTTGCAAGTTCTCTTCACTGGGACTTTTATGCAAAGCTCTAAAGCACTCTTTCTTATGTTTAATTGCCTCTTGCACCTCTCTGTTCCACCACCATGTTTCCTTTGTATGAAATCCATTTCCTTTACTTTCTCCCAACACCCTCCTTCCCAAATTTTGAATACACTTAGCCATCTCATTCAATATTGCATTTACTTCTCCATCAAACTCCCAAGGTCCATCGTGCAACATTCTTTCATTGAACTCTCTCTCTTTTCCCTCCTTAAGCTTCCACCACCTTATCCTTGGGTTCTGAGCCCTCTTCTTCATTGTAAGTACTTTGTTGAACCGAACATCCAAGACTACCAGCTTATGTTGCGTAGCGACACACTCTCCAGGGTAGACCTTAAAGTCGACACAAGAAGTTCTATCTTCTCTTCTAGCCAGAAAGAAATTAATCTGACTACGACTTTGGCCACTATGATAAGTGATTAGGTGTGACTCCCTTTTTCGAAAAAAGGTGTTCACTAACATCAAATCGTAGGCTAGTGCAACATTCAAGATATCTTCTCCAGTCTCATTTCTCGTCCCATAACCAAAACCTTCATGGATTCTATAAAAACCTCCATTGTTTTTACCAACATGACCATTTAGATCTCCTCCTAAGAAAATCTTCTCCTCTCGAGGTATACCCCTCAAAACCTCCTCCAAGTCTTCCCAAAATTGGCTTTTGTCAGTTAGTTGCAATCCAACCTGGGGTGCATACACACTGAGGATATTCAGGATTAAATCACCCACAACAAGCTTAACCAGAATAATCCTGTCGCCAAGCAATTATACACAACAAAAACTAAAACTTCTCCAAGTTCATCAAGAAAAACATCAAACAACAAAAAAACTTGTATGTGTTATAAACTACAAAGCACTAATCCCTATTTATGCTAATATTAGACTCCAAGACCTAATTAAAAAAAGAAACAAATCATGAAATATATAGGAACCAATCTTAAGTGATAATCTAAGATACTATAAATCACTTAGTTTACCATCAAGACATTTTTCATATATTTTAATTTTAATCCACTTTACTTTCATCCCTGAAAAGCTTCTAGAGCCCATCTTCCTCAAAATTGGCACAATTCTTACATAAGATTTTCACAGCATTATGCAATCCTCACAAAATGCACATACCAGACTCTTATTACACAAATAAATCAAATAAGATTCGAATTAAATTGACACACTCCTATTACACACCCTCCCTCCAGCCCAAGCCCCCACTAAAGTTCCTGCTCTGATAATTCCAAGCTGCATAAACTCCTTTGACACATCAATTCTTTGTAGCCCATGTCTGACCAACTGACATGCACATTCAAAGCTTAGTGCCAACATGGTTTGGCCAAGATTTAACAGACATAAAAGTTAGGGTACCTTTGTGAAGACACAACTCCCCAGCTGATTGCTTCTTAACAGGTGGTCCTCCACTTGCATTCTCTGCAAGCTCTCTCTGCTTTTCCTTTACTTTAAATAATTTAACATCGTCCTGCAAGAGTGAAAACAACTCTAGCATAAGGGAAAACAACACATTATTTATCAGGGTAGAGCAAATTACTCGCAAACAAAAAAAATCTACAACTGTCTTCCAAAAAGAAAAGCAAGCAGATCAGGATATGCAATCATGCCACAAAATTAAAAAGGGGCAGGAGGGGACAAATCAAAATTTGGACTTAAGGCCAATAGCCAGTTTCAGCTAAAGATTAAGATGATAAAACTACATGGTTCATTCGTTCATGCTTATTGAAGGAGGAGGAGGGGTAGAGAAAGCGAGAAAGCCCTTTCAATCAAAGGGAAGTAGGAAAGCGTAAAACCCTAGAACAAAGAATGAATAACGGTACAATCACAAAATCAAGGCCAGGGTGCAGCACAAGAAGGGAAATCGAACGCTCAAATATGAGATGAAGGAAGAAGGGATCAGCGAATTAAAAAGTAAAAAAAAGATACGATAACGAGAAGAGAAAGAGGAAAAAGAACGGAATTTGAATCGATAGGAACCTGTTTGAGAAAAAACCAGAGAGATGAAGGACAAAGAGTGTTCCGGGTGACGGTGTTTCGCTACTGGCTGTTTCCGCACACAGTACTGCATTCACGAGTCGTAACAGAGAATTATTTATATCTCTTTTTTACCATATAAAGCCTTCGTTATCTGGATAGATATTTTGCTAAAGTCACAAATATGTTCCTGATTTTTTTTATTGATTCTTACATGTATACATGGAGTAAAAAAGTGATTTTGGTTACGAATCTACTGATTTTGGTTAAGAATAGGCACATCAAAGTTAGACAAAAACCTGATTTACTTCTAAGCAACCTTCCACACCAGCCTAAGTTTCAAGGATTCTATTGATTTTGGTTAAGAATTGGCGCACCAAAATTAGACAAGAAAATCTAGAAATTTGATGGTAAGAGGACTCACTTTATGATAATTAGCATGCAATGGGTCCTCTTATATTCCTTTAAAGCTCACGAAAATGAGGAGGGTGGATTTCAGCAAGGGATAGAGCAAAAAATCTTAAGGAGAATGTTGTTATGTTTTCTAAGAACAAGTAGCGGCAGTGTGTGTCGAAGGAGAATAAATTAAAAGATAGTTTTATCTAGATTTTAAACCCCAGATAATACCTCGTTTACGTATGAGTGTGATTTTTCGCTTTTAACCCTTCTTCGTTACCTAATTCTTTCTTGTGATTAATATGGGATAGGATATTGTCAATACTAAATAATGTTATTACAATGTCATTATCATATCTTAACCATTGATTTTCTCCAATCAACGGTTATTATTTTCACAAATCAAGTTCATTAATTAATTATTAATTAGCAATAAATTATAACCGTTGATTAACGAAAATCAACGGTTAAGATATGATAGTAACATTATTTGGTAGAACAATATTCTATCCTGATTAATATTTCTTATGGTGTACGAGATAATTTTATCTCCTACACACATCTAAAAATGTATGAGTTTCATATTTATTTATTTTTTCTTTCTTCTTTTTTTTGATAAACGAAATGATTTTTCTTTCTTCTCTTTACATGATCTCAAATGGCCCCCACACATATTTACGAATGTGTAGAAGATAAAATTATCTACTATGTTACCAAAAAAACTTATCTACTATAAATATTAATTTTTTTTCTCATTTAAAACCCCTTTTTAGTATTCACCACAAATCAAACCCCATTTTAGAAAAAGAAAAACTGCACACATATTATTTAAGGTTCTATTAGCGAAAAAAATAAAAAATAAATATCATTACTCTAAAGTTGTGTCTACAGCAGTGTTATCAATACCAACCCGATGATTGATTTGGCCGCGTTATTAGGTCACTAGACCAATGGTTCAATCGGTGAGTCAGGTTAAGTATATACAAATCTATATTTGATAGTTAAAAATTCACAAACATACTCAAATATATGCCAAAAATGATATCAATTTTGAACATTCTAATATGAAAAATAATAAATTACACATCATTATCCAACAAACCAACAAACATATATATTATCGGTTTCTAATAAATCACAACCATTGTCCCATGTACTTTGTCCCCAAAAAATCACGGTTTTTGTAATTCAGAGAGAGGTGTGAAACAAGCCAAAAAAATTCAACAAATTAATATCAATGAACTATATTATCGGTTCACATTAAACATGTTAGGTATCAACATGCCAAGCAATAACCCCCAAAAGATTTTCATAAGCAACATTGTAGAACCATACATAGATTGAGTATATCCAAAATTAATAACTCTGTTTACAAATGCTAGTAACTGGTGATCCTTTGGTTATGGGATTCTTTCCTTTCTGGAGTCTGATGTGCCTCTGGCAAGTGTGATTTTTATGTCTTAAAATTGAAAAGAATTGAGTCATAAGAGAGCAATTTAAATACATATTTGCTAATTATGTTGATTCTTTGTATGTCAATAATATGCACCTTTTAGTTGTGCTTTTACAGGAAAAAGAAGTGAAATTTTGAATTCAAAACTGTTTTTAATTTAATTCTTACGTTACGTAATAAGTTTTAATTTAATTCTTCAGTTATGTAATAAGTTTTAATTAAATCTTCAGTTATACGTTTCACGACATTTTCGGGAAAGAATTACTGTGCTGTGCGAGGAAAAAAAGAGTCTTATAAATAGAACTCTTCACAAAACCCGAAGGTGGAACTCAGAAATTGGGAGGCAGATCTAGACACTTTGAGAGGAACAGCACACGAATCAGCATTTAAAGCTCATCATGTCAAATTCCAAATTATCCTTGATCAATGCTGCACCATTTAAATCACATGTCAAACTATCCTCAATTAGCACTGAAGCAATTAAGGAAAGAATCTGCAATCAAAGCGCTGAGTCAAAGCACAGCTGGAACTGCAGTAAATAAAGATATGATGCTTTGTCAGCATTACATCATGCTGAAGTGTCATCCTTATCTATTCACGCAACATCACATGGACCACAAGTATAAAAAGGGTGGTCCTCCACCATTCCATTGCATTCAGATCTGGACCGGGAGAAGAAAGGGGCAGCTGTGGAGTTCTTCGCGTTCTTCGTTCTTCATCTTCTTCTTTTTCTTTTTCTTTTTAGTTTATGTTGAGTTTTAGATCAGCAATCAGTATGTTGATTGGCTAGATCTTTTTATTGTAGTCAGGGTCACGATCCATATGTGAACCCTTGACATGAAGGATTGGTTTATGGTTTTTGATTTATATAATTATCTTTATCTTTACTCTGTGCGAATTTTATATTCCCTTTGTTAGAGTTGATCAATCTGATAGTTGGGGGTATTCTGAGGATCAAAACCCTAGATAGGAATATTGGGGTTTTGATCTCGAAAGGGAGTAAGATAACAATCTGTATGCGTGCTAGGAATAGACGTGTATACGATTGCAGATGCTTAAATTATCGCGCCCATTGCTTGATCCCATGAGAAACATTGCAGAAAAGAGGAACATAAAACTTAATTATCGGTGCTTCTGATCTCTTTTCTGAGTTGTATGCGAGGTACAATCCCAGAATTTCCACTTAATTTGGAAATCACTATAGCAGAAAAGAGGAACATAAAACTTGCTCGGAAGAAGCTTGCATTCAACGAGTTGGGGATTCCGTTCAAAGAAGCACAAACAATGGCTGGGAACAACAATGTTGCAGACAATCCATTCATGGATACTATTCTGACTCCATCTTTTAATATGCCTAACTCAAGCATTGTTCAACCTGATATTGGTAACAATAATTGGCAGCTTAAGTCTTCCAATATTCAATTGGTGGAGAGAGCTCAGTTTGGTGGAGAGGCTGATGAGGACCCTCACAGGTTCATTGACAGATTTCTGATGATCTGTGACTCCACTAAACACCCCCAGGTATCCAATGATGCAGTCAGGCTGAGACTGTTTCCCTTTGCTCTAAAGGGGAAGGCTTTGAATTGGTTGGAAAGGCAACCAACAAGAAGTATTCCATCATGGGAGAGTCTCTCAAATAAATTCTTTGCTGAGTTCTTTTCCATGGAGAGGTTTAACCAGATGGTGAATGATATCACCAATTTCACCCAGGCTGAGGGTGAGACTATGTGTGCAGCCTGGAACCGCTTCAAGGATCTAATGAGAAGATGCCCTCATTACCCCATGACCAATGGTGATCAGGTCCGAATTTTTTTCAATGGGTGTAAACCTGAAGTTCGGATGGTGCTGAATGGTGCAGCAGGTAGTAGCATCAAATCCTTGAGAGCAAATGAGACTCTTGAGTTAATAGAAAGAATGGTTGCCAATGAAAATGAATGTTTGACAGTCAAGCCTAAGAGAGGGATTCTACACCTGGATAACAATGATGCGGTTCTGGCTGAGAATAAATTGTTAGCACAACAGCTAGCAAATTTGACCTCAAGGCTGGACAAGATGCAATTTTCCACTATGCAAGTTGCATCTGTGGTTTGTGAATATTGCAAGGGTGAGCATGAATCCAATGAATGCTCATCTTTGTTATCTTCTGATTCTCCTCAACAAGTGCAAGTGAATGGAGTATGGTACGAGCAAAGATCTCCACCAAGAAACATTCCTAGGAATCAGAATTTCCCTTATGCAAATAACAATTTTCAGAGGAGAACTCAAGGCACAGGACTGTATTACAATTCCAACAACTACTTGCAGCCTCCACCAGTCCAAGCTAAGGAGCCTTCTGATTTGGAAAGGTTAGTTGGACAAATGGCCCAACACTCCAATGCCTTCATGGAAGAGACTAGGGCCACCATTAAAAACATGAATACTTCTATCAGGAATTTAGAGAATCAAGTTGGCCAGCTGGCTAAGCAAGTTGCTGATAAAAATTCAGGCACTTCCTCTAGTAACACATTTAAAAATTCCAAGGAGGATTGTATGTTTATCACAACTAGAAGTGGTAAGGTGGTAGGAACTCCAGAAAAGCTTAAGGTGGTGGAGGAGCCAGAAAAAGAAGAGGAGATTCCTTCTAATGTCCAAACACCTATTCAGAAAGGTGAAGAAAAAGAGCCTCCTATTGTTGCTGAAAAGAAGAAGTTTGAGCTGAGTCCTGAATATGTGCGAGCCATGGCACCTTATCCTGGCAGATTCAATAAGGATGCTCAAAAGCAACAATATGGCAGATTTCTTGATATTTTCAAGAAATTACATATAAATATTCCTTTTGCTGAAGCCTTGGCTGGCATGCCCAATTATGTCAAGTTTATGAAGGATCTCTTGTCAAGGAAGCACAAGTTGCAGGAATGCCAAATTGTAGCACTTACTGAGGAGTGCAATGTTATCCTTACAAGAAAATGTCCTCCTAAGCTTCGTGATCCCGGAAGCTTCAATATTCCTATTGAAATTGGGAACACCAAATTTGGTAGAGCCTTGTGTGATCTTGGGGCAAGTATAAATTTAATGCCCTTGTCTGTTTGTAAATCTTTGGGGATAACTGATTTGAAACCCACTTTAGCATCTCTTCAACTTGCTGATAAGTCTGTAAGAAAGCCTAGTGGAATAATAGAAGATGTTCTTGTGAAGGTAGACAAGTTCATCTTCCCTGCTGATTTTGTAGTGTTGGATATGGAAGGAGGAGCTGAAATGCCACTTTTGCTGGGTAGACCTTTCTTAGCTACATCTCGTGCACTGATTGATGTGGAAAGCGGGAAGCTAGAGCTAAGAATGAATGATGAAACTGTTACTATCCATGTCTTTGATTCTTTAAAACAGTCTTCTGACAAAGACGATTGTTTTAATCTTGAAGTTGTAAAGGAAGAACAAGATGTAGCGGTTGAGCTTCCTAAAAATCTCAAAAATGAGGACAAGGAAGATGGAACCCCAAAAGCGGAAATGAAGGATCTTCCTCAAAATTTAAAAGATGATGTCAAAGAGGTAAGTACGCTTCAAAAGCGGCATAATCCTACAAAGAAGAAGACAAGGAGAAAAGAAGTGGTGAGATTCTTTGATACAAGTTGGAAGAGATACCGGGAGCTGAAATTTGACAAGAGACACCGAGACTCTATCTCTCGGAAAAATCAAAGTTTCAAAGAGTTCTTAACTTGGATCCATGGTTTGGATCAAATCTGGGAATGGTGGTCCCATACACCAAGGCAACCAGTACCACCAGATCCTTCATTTGCTGAGTCATCCCACACTGCTGAGGGGGATGACATGGAGGGCTGATCTTGTCTCCTTGCTGATGGAGATCTTGTATATTAGTTTATTTTTCTGTTTCGTATTTTTAAGTTATTTTGTGTTGGTATATTTTTCTCTGATGTTTTAATGTGTGCATTATAGTTCCTTCTATATGCCACTATTTGTTCTATTGTGCAGGATTTTCTTCCTTCTTGGGGTTTAATTATTGCTGAGGACAGCAATGCTCTAAATCTGGGAATGGTTGGCTTGCACCTTAGAACTGCAATTCTTCTATCAGGGGAGATATTCTAACTCTTTTTAATTTTCTTAGTTATTTTGTGTGCTATATATATAAAAAAAAAAAAAAAGAAGAAGAAAGTGTGTTATCCCAGGTTTAAATGTGCTCATCTTGTTAATGTACATGATTGAATTTTAAGAAATATATTGTATGACTTTCTGGCATAACATTGCATAGGCATAATTGGATTGCATGATTGCTCGTTTGTCTGAGTTAAGATTGTGAATTCTGATAATGTCTGAAGTCAATTTTCTTGAGTCTGCATTGATACCATAGCTGTGAGGTTTTGAGCCTAAACACTGAAACTTTTGTTGAGAGGCCTCACTGTTGTAATACTCTAGAACTTGATTTGTTTCTCTATTATGCATGCATTGATTGATATGATAAAGGCATTTTGTTCTTATTTGCTATTGGCCAAAATAACCCACCTATATGAGATTTTCCCTTGATAGCCCTTTGAGCCTGAACTTAATTCTTGATAAATGACCTGTGGCTTGATTGATGGCTTAGCCTATATCCATTTTTCGTAACTTACCTTGATTGAGATTGAATCATTGAATGTGTTGAAAATAAAATAAAGAAATTGAGGTAAGCTCCACAATGGTCAAGTAATTAAGGGATGAAAAAAAAAAGTCATCTATGCCCTTAAAAAAAAAAGATAAAGGGCAAAATGAAAAAGAGAAAAAGGAAAGAAAGCAAGAAAAGGGAAAAGAGTAAAAGGTGGTTAAAAGGAATTAATTCCCGAAATTCTGTGGGAATGTTAGTGGATCAAAACAATTGATTGAATCTGTTAAAAGTGAAATAATATCAGTTTTCAATCTCTTGGTTGTTTGAGCTACTATCCAAATTTTCCTACCTATTACCCCAGCCAAGTTACAACCTGTGAAGTCCTTTTGATCAATTGATGCATGTGTTTGATTCTTCAATTTTAAGAATTTTTGAGAATATAATCAAGCATATGGTAGTGTTATAGCTTTGAGTAATTGAGTGCTCATGATACCCTTAAACACTGAGTGTTGAGTGAACATTATTTATCTGTGTGAGGGGTGATCAATGTAGACTTGTATATTTAACAAGCTGATGGCATTATTGGAAGTTCATGATATTGAGTCAGGCATGCATGGCATCTTGTATCTGATAGTGTCTATGATTGTTATGTTGGATTAAGTGAATATTTCCTGGATTAAGTCTTTTATATTGCTGGGGACAGCAACGTTTAAATCTGGGAATGGTTTGATGTGCCTCTGGCAAGTGTGATTTTTATGTCTTAAAATTGACAAGAATTGAGTCATAAAAGAGCAATTTAAATACATATTTGCTAATTATGTTGATTCTTTGTATGTCAATAATATGCACCTTTTAGTTGTGCTTTTACAGGAAAAAGAAGTGAAATTTGAATTCAAAATTTGAATTCAAAATTGTTTTTAATTTAATTCTTACGTTACGTAATAAGTTTTAATTTAATTCTTCAGTTACGTAATAAGTTTTAATTAAATCTTCAGTTATACGTTTCACGACATTTTCGGGAAAGAATTAATGTGTTGTGCGAGGAAAAAAAGAGTCTTATAAATAGAACTCTTCACAAAACCCGAAGGTGGAACTCAGAAATTGGGAGGCAGATCTAGACACTTTGAGAGGAACAGCACACGAATCAGCATTTAAAGCTCATCATGTCAAATTCCAAATTATCATTGATCAACGCTGCACCATTTAAATCACATTTCAAACTATCCTCAATTACCACTGAAGCAATTAAGGAAAGAATCTGCAATCAAAGCGCTGAGTCAAAGCACAGCTGGCACTGCAGTAAATAAAGATAGGATGCTTTGTCAGCATTACATCATGCTGAAGTGTCATCCTTATCTATTCACGCAACATCACATGGACCACAAGTATAAAAAGGGTGGTCCTCCACCATTCCATTGCATTCAGATCTGGACCGGGAGAAGAAAGGGGCAGCTGTGGAGTTCTTCGCGTTCTTCGTTCTTCATCTTCTTCTTTTTCTTTTTCTTTTTAGTTTATGTTGAATTTTAGATCAGCAATCAGTATGTTGATTGGCTAGATCTTTTTATTGTAGTCAGGGTCACAATCCATATGTGAACCCTTGACATGAAGGATTGGTTTATGGTTTTTGATTTATATAATTATCTTTATCTTTACTCTGTGCGAATTTTATATTCCCTTTGTTAGAGTTGATCAATCTGATAGTTGGGGGGTATTCTGAGGATCAAAACCCTAGATAGGAATATTGGGGTTTTGATCTCGAAAGGGAGTAAGATAACAATCTGTATGCGTGCTAGAAATAGACGTGTATACGATTGCAGATGCTTAAATTATCGCGCCCATTGCTTGATCCCATGAGAAACATTGCAAGGAATTGGGGTTTCTCGTGGGATTAAAGGGTTAACCCTGCAAGGAATTGAGGGTTGACTATTAAATCTTTTAGATGATAATTTATCTGAGTAATTATATAAATAATTATTGTAAATCAATCTGGAGTAAAAAGTGGGGATCATTTGGTGAATGAATCTTGGCTACAATGTTTTTTGTTATTCTTTTTACAAATTACTTCTTATTTTTATTGTTTTATTTCTCAAAATAAAAATACAAAAATAAGTCTTTTATTTTCAAAATTCAATTTCCATCAAATTGACAATATTTGTCAAAAACCCTATTTGAAATCTTCTATTCCTTAAGAGAAGATTTATTTGATATTCGATCCCAATCCCTGTGGAGACGAACTTTACTTATCATTTTATTACTTGTGCGATCGGTATACTTGCCGGAGAGCATCAGAGTCCATGATTTCAAGCCGGAGATCACATGGAACGTTCTCATCCCTTCCGGCTTTTGATATGGTTGAACTTGAAGATTGCCTCTGAACCCTCTTAGCGAGCCATGTCAAAGGGTTGATGGAAGGGAAAGAAGTCAAGCCGTGTGGGTAGCAGAAAGCGAGAGGTTATAGAAGGAAATTGCAGAAGTTGAGAACTTATTAGATAAACCCTTGTCAGTTGGCGTGCACTACTAGCAGATGGAGAAGAAATGGCTTGTTGATGAGAATAAACTAAGAAAGGAGAATAAAAGAGCAAAATGATGTAGTTTTCTCTTCTTCTTTTTTTAATGCATGATTCGCCGGTTTATTTGTGAACACGTCGAGTCACGTATTTTGATAAAAATTGATCGAGTCGAACCGATTTTTACCGAGTCCGATGCATAACCTATCCATTGCTTAACTCGAATTGACTATATTACTTGTTCACCGAGTTCCGGATCAACCCAACCGGTTTGATCCGGTTCACTAGTCTACACTAAGATCCCACCTTGAGTTTTAGTTGGTAATTCCATATAATGTTGTCTTGAATTATTTGAATTTATTTTTACCATTCATTCTCATTTAAATTATGATTATATGATTTAAAATTTAAATAACTAAATGACATTGCATTCGTTTTTTTCCTTGGATGCAATTTTTTTTATTTTAAGTTTCTCATGTTCGATAAAATTATCTACTATGCTCATATAAAAGTGTGTGGAGCCCAATGAGATCATGACCCAATTTCAGGTCTGTGGTCGACGTTCACCTAATTAACTTGATATAATAACCCTAATTTTATAATTTCGAAATTAGAAAATTATTATGAAGACCTTAGGTCATAAATGGAATGAGGATGAAATTCTAAGAAGTTTGATATCCATATTGATGGTATTTTACACATGTGAATTTTCATCTTTTATTTTTGACTATTGACCCAGTAACAGTCAGTAAAATAGCTCCAATTTAGCAAATTAGAGTTAGAGAGCTATTTTGACGATATAATTATCATAGATTAGGTTAGTACATGATTTGATGAAGTTTGATACCCATATTGGGATATTTTGGAAAAGTCACTTCTGCCGGGTATTTTGTATAGCTGTAAGAGCAGCCAATAGAATCCCATAACGAGAAAAATATGAGAAAATGGAAAGAAAGACCAATATATACCTAAAAATTCATAATTAGACCAATAAAGTTAAAGTTAAGAAGATTATAAAACCCGAGTACAGTTAAGAACACTGGCAAAGACTACAGTGCAATTAAATAGCTGTAAGTGGATCTATGATCTACTAATCAAGTTTTTAAGTTATAAATATGATAATTAGACAAAATTAATATTAATTACTTAAATTTAGAGTCTTGGGTATTTTTAGGTAGAAATTTGATAACAATTCAGATAAAATTACATCGGGTGTCACTAAATGACAAAAAGTCACTTAAGTGACTTGGTCAAAACCCTAAAATGACTAGGACACCCCCATTCAGCCATTGTTACGCCTCCTTCTCTCTCTAACATTTTTGAACTTCAAGCTTTTCTCCTTCTTCTCTCTAGATTTTCATCTCCAAAACTCCAACAAATCACCAAACACTCTTCACAAAACTTGTTCCCCTCATCCTCCTCTTCAAGAACATACCATTTTTGTTCTTGAAAAACAAAATTTTGTGGTGCTTACTCTCCATACAACAGCGTTTTCATGGCTTCTTCAAGCTATGTTGTTGGTGCTTTGAGTTCTCTTGAAGAACCCAACTTTGGTGCCTATTTCCCTAAGTTCTAGTATAAGTTTTCTTAAATCTTCTTCTTGAAAAATCCCACCTTTGTGTTGTGTTCTTGAGCTCTAACCTTGGGTTTTTGTTGAAAGGTGTTCTTTGTGGAAAAGATGCTTCTTTGTTGAAGAGAAATTGAAGCTTGAAGCCTTGGTGCTCACTTGAAGAAGTAAGCATGAAACTTGGTGAAATAGACCAAAACACCTCCACACCCACTTGCACAATTCAACCAACATGGGTTCTCATGGGGTTGATGTTCTAAATGGTTAAAAATGGGTTCTTATGTTGGAAAGTGTGGAAAATGATGGGTAGAACCAAGAGAAATGTTAAAAATGCAACCTTTAAGCTTAAGAACACTAATTGTTATTAAGGAATGGATTTGAACCCTAATAATACCACTTAATCAAATCTGCCCTAATGATTATAATTAGGGTTTTATGTTTAGGATTTAATTAAATGATGGATTAGTTGACTAATTAAGTGTAGGACTTAATTAACTAAAGAAATGGTAAAGTTAACAAGTTAAATCCCTAGTTTCTATAACCTAAACAATTCGGCCACCTAAGGATCAATTAGGGTTAGTATGCTAAATATTGGTTCAAGACCTAATTAGGATACTAATCTAGTGTTTAAGTGAAGTGGAGCATGCATAATGTATTAATTAACTATAAAAAACCATAAAATGGACCTAATCTAATTACGTAATTAGTGAACCTAATGAACTAAGACCTAATGTGACTATGTGGGAATGCATAAGTTGACCAATAATAGAAAATCCTAAAATTAAAGTGACTTAGAGTTTCTAACCAAAGATAATTAGGATTTGCTAATTAAACACACTTGGATTAAATGACCAATTTTTAAGCTAACTTTGGGAGAGCATATCTCCCTCCACAGAGGTCCAATAGGGATTTCCCATACATCATTTGAAGCTTGAGATGTCAGATATGTTTTATCAAAATTTGGTACCATTTGAAGATGTGTAGCATTCTGTAGGTCCGATTGAGTGGAGACTGCCCAGGGAGGCCATGTGCAGGGGCTGTACGTGGCTGCATCTTCCACGAATTGTTTTCTCCCTCAGTTCTTACTCAAATTAAGCTCATGATATATCAAATTAAATCTGAAGGTGTCTAGTTTTCTGTATAAAAACTTGAGAGCAATTGGTTTAGTAGATTTTCCAGAATCGTTGAAATGGCTCTGTTTGGAGTTGACAGGTAGTTTTGCTTTTCCAACTTCAAACGGTGATAATCGGAGTTAGAGAACTCCAAATGAGGCATGTGATACCTTTTTGGAAAGGTAATTAAGTCTATATTAACATACTAAAATATAAGAATGTTATAATAATTGTGTTGCACACAATGACTAGAAAATAGAAGCATGTACAGTTATAGAAAAACCGTAAAAGTGAGATTTAGGCTGAGTGGATTTATGGGGATCCCTTAGTAACTTATAATAATTAATGTTCAAGGTTATGAATGACATATATTGATGATAAATGTCTTGATTAGTTGTAAGTTAAGTGGAAAAGGCCTTAATCTAAGAGAATGTATTAATGGACTAAGTGTGTAATGAGTTATTGTGGACTTAGGGAACAAATGAACACCTTATGTACCCTATGTAAGTCACAGCCATGAAGGATATATATGGCTAGGATAAGTCGAAAATAATACAAGTTATCTTAGTTGCCTTAGAGTGTAATTCTGAAATTATGTAAGGTGCTTAAACTATGTGGTTGATTGTGTAATAAGTGAACACTTCATGATGCACTAAAAATATGTAATTAAGTAATAAATGGTCTAGACTTGTAATGGGCATATTATTGGCTTATGCGTATGGAAAGTGGAATCATTAAATGATTAAGTCTTGTATATGACTTGATTAATTACTATGTAATTAATGATGTGAATGGTTCCTACTCTAGGTTTGCATAGAGAACAATGCACTTGAGGATTGTATTGGAGCATACGTATTATATTGGAGTGTGGGCTTGTGCTAAGCTCCTTGATGTAAGCTCCTGGTTTTGGTTGCTCCTCCCTCTTGTGGCCCCACCATGATGGTGGGCATTATGGTTGAATTGTATTCATTCACATTCATATAGATATTATATGATTATTGATGTTATGATGATGCAATGATGATGTATGGTATGAGGTTCCTGGCCAGTGAATATGTATGTAGGCTACATATGGCTTGACCCTAGGAGTTGTTTCATACTACAGTTTGTGTTGACTGTCTAGGCTTGACCCGTGAAGTCATACTAGGCATGTTGGACATGTCAGTTAGCTATTCTTGGGGAGAGTCCTTGAATAGTTAATTAGAGGATGAAGTATGATGCTATGTTTATGTTGTATGTTTGTTATATATGTTTTATATCTGACTTGTCATGCAGGAAGTAGGCTCAGGGGATTAGAGGATCTCTAAGAACCTTGAGCTTACTGAGATGTTGTTATCTCACCCCTTTTTAAAGGCATCATTTAAGGTACCCCTGGTAGCAGTGTGCAGTCTAAGGGCAAGGGCCCTACTATGGATTAGTGGATTGAGGCTGCTGTTTATTTTATGTTGTTATGTGGCATGTGTAATGTTTTGACATACATAGTTAGTTTATTTTGAGACTATGTTGCTGTATGTAATAATGCTCACGATTGTTATTAATTGAGCTTCTGGATTATGGTTGCAGTTGTTACAAGTTAGGTTAGATGCATGTGATGAAGACATATAGACATGATGTATGGATTTGTTAATTTGGGCACAGAGTCATTATGTATGTACTGACCCTATATGGGGATTGCAGTCCGTGTGGGACTTGCAAGCTGTCTGTTATATATCTGTTTGTCTATCAGGTGTGATTGTGCGTGAGATTCTTATCTCTCAGTTATCCGTAAGACATTCGTTACGCTGTCCGTGAGACTCTAGCAGGAATGACACTTGTTGTCATATCTGGTTAGTCAATGGCCACTAATACTGGCTAATGGAATTGATTAGTAGTTGTATATTTTAGATTCATGTTTTCGTAATATCTCATGTGAACATTTTTAGAAATGTTTTCAGAAAATATTTTGGAAAAAGTTTACTTGTATTTTCACAAGACGTTTCTTTAATTATTCAATAAAACATTCCTATATGAACACTATAATATCATGATGTTAACAACCGGAGTATTACGGGAGATTTTAAAGCCAAATTTTTACCGAGATACAATTATATTTATAAGATTTACAATTTATCTGCTTATAAAAATAATGGTAGATTTTAAAGCTATAAATCTTCTACCTAAATAAAAATATAAACATTGCTCGCACAAAATGATGCATTGGGTCACCACTAATAATCAAATAGACTTTTACGAACAAATTAGAGAAGTTGAATCAGAAGTTGACTCTATAAATATACCTACAAAAACATAATTAAGATTGGGATGAGTTGCAATGCAACTCAGTGAGTAAATAATATGATGTATAATAAGTGGGACATAGCAACATATAAAAATTAATAATTTAGCTCAAAATAATAAATATAAGTAATCCTCAAATCCCAAATTTATTTATCTATGTAACCAAAATTAATATATCATCAAAAGATTATACTGATGAAATCTAATGTTAAGGTTGAAACTTGAAAGCAAACTTTTCAATCTAAATCATTAATTCATATAAATCCACAAATCTATATTTTAGTAAAATATTATATATATTCACTAGTCAAGTTTAACGGAGACTGATTTTTTTTATTATTATTTATACGTTGAAGTGGGGGTAGGCTCAGATAGAACAGCAATATATCAATCTTAGGCTACTCACCTAATCAAGCTTGTCGCCTGCATTAAAACAATTACAGGTTCGTTGTCTATAAACAAGTTATGGTGCACCAAGGCTACTATCTTCGTTTTTTGCTTACAATGCTTTGCATGAGTCTTTTCCCCAAAACCAATTTGGAAAACATAAGAGATAGGCTTTATATTTCTTACGTGACATAAGAAGAGTCTTCTCAAGCTACTCTCACATCATTTTGCGTGTTAATATTTTTAATTTTTTTTTCAATGGGACCCACCTAAAGATGTGTGTATTGCAAAAATGCTCATCTTATGTCACATAAGAAGTATAAACCCCTATGTTATTCTACCACCTCTTTTCTGCCTACCTTTGTTTACCACTTTCAAATATCATTAGATCAGAATCTCAATTACCTTTATCATTTCTCTCTCTTATTCTACATAATTCTTAATTCAAAACCAATCATATGCGCATCATAATTTCATAAATCAATTCATAAATAATGCAATGCTTCTCAAACATTCAACCATAATAACTCTCAAATCCACAATGTTCATTCATGGTCTTTCTCAATATCATCAAATCCAAGACAAATATTATAAAAGCTGTTTAATCAAATGAAAATATGATTTTTCTTAAAAATTAATACCGTCAAAATCTCTCAAATAATAAGGTAACGCCTTTCAAATACATAAACTCTAAAATATAAATATATTATAAATTACATAATATCGTTCCAAATCATTTCATACATATGGCAATATCAATATTAATAAGGGAAAAATTCACCAATGGCCATGTGATTTACTCCATAATCTCTTATGTCCCTGTGATTTTTTTTGTATCACATATACCCTTGTGATTTGTAAAAAGTAAAAAAACCCCAGGGACATATGTGATAAAAAAACATACCCTTCTACAAACCACAGGGACATATGTGATAAAAAAATCACAATGGTATAAGTGATTCTGGAGTAAACCACATGGACATTGGTGAACTCTTCCCTATTAATAATTAGATAAAGAACACTGCCTAACTCATTTTATGCCACCTCGTCCCTTCAAAATATATAAGTATGAAACACTCCATCTTTATATTTATAAAATAATTAAATCTGAAATAATAATAATAGAATTATAGTCCCCATATTATTTACTCATTTATATATGAAGCCAACAAAAAAAGAACTCCAAGACTATCTTCTTCTTCTTTTTTTGATAAACTCCAAGACTATCTATTGATTATGAAGCGATTTGCGGGGTTGAATCTTGTACACCACCTCCAATCAAAGAGAAAGCAAACACCTAGTTGAGCCAATATTCCCACAGTGAGCTCGTTGTAACTCCAAATAAAGGATCTACTTCATTGAGACTAGGGATGTGCATGGGTCGAACCGAACCGGTTTTTTTGAAAAACCGAACCGAATTGGTTTAAATGGTTCGGTTCAAAAGTGGTTCGGTTCGGTTCAAAAGTGGTTCGGTTTAGTTCAAAATTGGTTCGGTTCGGAAGTGGTTCGAAACCGGTTCGGGTCGACCCTCTTTTGAAAAGAAAAAAATTAAAAATTTATAAAATAAAGTTATAAAAATTAATTTGGTTCGGTTTGAAAATGGTTCGGTTCGGTTCGAAAACGGTTCGGTTATGAAACCGGTTCTAAAAACTGGTTCGGTTCTTAAACCGGTTCTAAAAACCGGTTCGGTTCATGAACTGGATTTTAAAAACCGGTTATTTTATGGGGCGGTTCGGTTCGGTTCATGGTTCGACCCACTTTTTTGATTATTTTGCACATCCCTAATTGAGACTAAGCGTTTCTTTGAAGTCTTTGCCCGAAGAAATAACGACCTTGTCCATCCTAGAAGTAGGCTCGTCAGCGACAAATTTATCATGGTCACTAGGGTTGTCCAAATAACCAAACCAAAAATTTAAACTGAATTATACTTAAAATAATTGATTTTTAAAGAATCAGTTCATAAATTGAACTCATTTTTAAGAATCAGTTCAAGAACCGAACTGGTTTTTAAGAACCAAATCAAAATCGGATTTTTTTTTCTTTTTTCTCTTATTTTTTTATTTTTCTTATTTATTTATTTAGTGGATTTTTATTACTTTATTTCTTTATTTTTTTAATTTTCTATTTAGAATAAGTTCAACTTGAATTGATTTCGAACCAAACTGAACTATTTTTGAACCAACCTAAATTGTTTCAAAGCGAACTGAAATAGTTTGGAATAAAAAAAAGTTTGGTTCTTTGAAAAACCAATTTGATCAGACCAAATACGGTGTGGACTGTCCGATACGTATTAAGCTCAATCACACACGGTTGAGACACCTTCAGTGGATATTGGCATGGGCCAGGTACTGTTGTTAGAGCGAGCTTGAGCCCTTTGTCCTTCACGATGCACCAAACGGGGGTACCCTCGAAGACACTCTGATGCTTGAGTCAGTATCAGAGGCAGGTGTTTTATGTTGTGAAAGTAAAGGATGATGTTACCTTGATGGTGTATCGTTTGCTTATATAGCAGATGAAATGCCGCCTTTGTTAAGGCGGCTTGGCCTTTGAGTGGCCAGCCTTGGGCTGCAGGTCAGTCAGGAGACCTGGGTAGCCTTATCTTCCTTAGTGCCTAGTAGTAGAGTGGCGACAAGTTGGAGCTGTCCATTGTTTACTGGAGTTAAGGCGCGGTGGAATTGCCTTGGGCCTTAAGTTTACTTCCTGCAGAAAGTTTCGTACGCTATGTTTGTATTGCGTACTCTTGTATTGCGTACTCTTGTATTGCGATGGGGGTATGGCGTCTTATATGTCGCGATGAGGGCATCGAGTATGTGCTTGTTCATCGCGCTCTGTTCTTGGTCCTCAACGGGCTTGGGCTTTCTCATGTGTTATTGAGCCCTAGTTAGACCTATATTTTATTCGGATCAGTTGCCCCCTAGCTTGCGGTTTTGTCATGTGGCAAAGCCGTGAGCTATATGATGTTTTTGAGGCGCGGTAGTTTATTGCTTACATGTCCTTTTCTATGTGTCGCGGTAATCATGTCAATAGTACTATCATAGCCTTTAGCCGCTTAGAAACAGTGGATTAGACGTTTAATATGTCATAAGCATTAAATGCTACCTTTATTACGTGTGTGCTTATAGGGGTAAGATCACTCCCCTATCTGGTCTGTTCCTGAAAGGAGCAGCCAGAGATCTGAAGTTCTGTTCATGAGGAATCTCTTCATTGTTATTATTGTGATCAGCCATGTTTTCAAGACTTTCTTCCTTGCGGTTTCTCCTTCTCCAATGGAATGTTCGTTCTGGTTCGGGATCAAAGAGAAACTCTGGTACTTCAATGCAGTGGTCAGAGTCTGTTTCAAACTCCTCACTCATAAATTATGAACACAAGTTATATATGCACAACAGTTCCAGTAAAAAATATAAAATCAGTACAAGAGTAAAGTTAGATATACACAGTATGTATCAAAAATAGAAAATAAGAACAAAAATTAGTGTTTCTATCCCCGGAAATGGCGCCAAAAACTTGTTGGGTGGTTTGCTGATGGTGGAAAATATAAGTTTAGCTGGGGAACGTTCCTCTATTCTTGCAGAACACAGATTCGTTCCTCAGTTCCAACCCAAGTGCGCAAGTGCACACATCAAGTAATAAAGGGAGTATTAATGCCCAAATTATCGTTCCCATGACGATAGAACTCTAATGCTTGTCTTACACTGTTTTATAAAAGTGAAAATAAGAGGAAAAGTTAGTAAGTGAACTGTCTGGTCAGACGTTCCCTACTGTCTTGACAACGTTCCTCAGGAACAGTAGGTTCAACCTGGTGGCAAACAATTGCTCGCTACGTTATGTATATAAACCTTCCTGTTGAGAAGAAGGTGAGATAATAATCATGTGGATTTTGTTAACTATAATATTTAATAAAGTAAAATACAAAAAAAAGTAATTATAATCAAGAGACAACAAGGTGGTGGGTTAAAAAGGTTTAACAGAATGAATGGATTCACTGCTTCCCTCTTAAAGAGGCTGTTTTCTCTATTCAAGACTTAGCACTTTTTGGCTTTGTCCCAGTTTCTTTGCCTGCCAACTCTGATTCCTCAGCTCATGGACTAGATGACTCACAAGTTTCATATTCCTACGGCTCCCTTGACTCCAACAGGTACTTCAAACAGAACCTTAAAATGGACGAGTTGGCCCTTTATTCCTAAGGTGACCAGTAGCGTTTTTGCCATGACATCTACCTTCCCCCAATGGCTAAGCTGTCTGAAATCCCTTCCTTATGGAAGTTCCTTTCTCAGTATGTACCCAATTTCCATTGGTGCACAATGAATATAGCTTACTTAGCCAAAGAAATACAAAAAGCTTCAGTCAAGAGTTTTGAAACAGTTCTTTAAGAGTTTCACAGTTTACCCGTTCCACAGATAGTTCAGCTCATGGCTGATAGTTTAAACATAATTATTCTCAACTAAGATCACATAGACCCGAGATTCAGTCAAAAGATAACAAATGGAACGAAGAGAAAAATACTTATATTAATTTAAAAGACAGTTACAAAAGAAACAGAAAATGGAGAGGATGGTTTGTTGCTCGTGAGGAGTCTTAATGGTTCTTACAGAAAGAAAAGGGGTTGTCACTTAACTACAATTACAATTCTTAAAGAAACTACTACTAATTTACTAACTACTAATACTAGTCGATCTCTTCCTTTCGGACTTCAAACCCTCCAGGAGTTAATGATGTTGTTGTGTGAAGGTTGTCCTATTTATAGCTGGAAGAGGAGTGGCAAAGGTGTAATTCCTTGGGAGCTGGTAGCTTGTATGAGGGGACGGGACGATGGTAGCTGATCGTGAAGATTGTAGTAGTTTGCAGGGATGAGTGATGATTAGCCGTAGTTTGCAGAATGTCCCATGCCTTGCTTCCTTTTTCAACCAATGAGAACTCTTGATTCTCTGCTCTTCACGTTTCCAGCTGCTTAGTTGGTGCACCGCCTCTGCTTTTAGAAGACTTTAATCCTACGTTTCCTGCACAGTGGACAGAGGCATTAAATGAATGGAGCAGGTGCATTAAATGCGTCTCAGTCTGTTCCCCTTTTAATATATTTTAAAGGAATACGTTACCATTTGTTCCCTCACTGTGTTTTTGTCACAAATGTGTTAAACAAGTGATTTTCATGCTGAAGTTGCTCGTCAGATGAGGGAACGTGTGGTAACGAATTTATGTCCCATCAAACACCCCAAAACTAAACTGTTGGTTGTCCTCAAACAACTCAGAAATATTGTATTGGACTGTTCAATTTAATAGAATATCACAACAGAAAGAGACTTAAGCCAGTAAGTAATCATGACTTTTCAAAAAATGATCTACTCTCCATTTAAACAGTAAGAGAATTCTGTCCCCAGATAAGTGGAGGTTGCTGATCTTTTGTCTCACGGTCACTCATGGGTTGGTGTTTGCTCTGTCCATTCCTGGATGTGATTCTTCAGAACTTGCCTTTCTGCTACGTTCCTATGAAGGACAGCAGTCTTCCCTTCCCAAGGATCTTTGATGGATGAGTGTATGGGTTGTGGAAGAATTTGTGGTCCGATTTGTGGGATCAAGGAACGTTTCATCTTATTGTGCTTTTGAACTTGGACTTTTTCTGTTTAGGGGAGCACCTTTCCTCCTTTGGAGAAATGTTTTCTGATATTTCTTGAATTCTTTTGAATGGTTGTTCCCCTTTTTTCTTTATTTTTCTATCTTCTGTCCTTTTGGTTCTTTTTTTTTTGGATCGTGACCCTGACTACAATAAAGGAGATTTAGCCAACCATTATCATGACTGATCTCCAAAAATAAAACATAAACTAAATATAAAAGAAAAAGAAGAAGAAGATCTCTCGGACTCTCTCTTTGAGCACCACGGCTGTCTTCTGAAGAATCTGAAAGAATGTAATTCAATCAGCTTGTGAAGACCACCCCTCTTTATATAGCCAGCTAACTAGGGTTTTCTCGTAATTTCCAAAATGCCCTCGTTCTGTTTTAATGGCCATAAAATAAAAACAGTAGAAACCCCCGGCCATTTAACAAAAATAAAAAACAAAACGGCTAACTCTTAACCATCATTAATTCCTAAAAACAAAATTGTTAAACCCATTAAATGAAAATGGACTTTTAACGTTTATCTTTTGGTACGATTTCTCGTGCGGGTAGCGCCATTTTGGCGCGACACTCGCGCCAACTTCTTTTCCTTGTTTTTCAAATTTTGTATTTCTTCACACTTTTAACCTGTAAAAATTATAAAACATGAAAAATAAACTGAAATAGAAAAACTAAATAATAAAAGCAATTAATATATAAAATATGCTCTTTTATGATTAAATTCTTATTATTTTTGACTTGGAAAATACACCTTGTCAGAGGCACATCAGTCAGCTCATAAGTATAATCCTTGTGCAGAGACTTCATCTCGTCTTGCATTACCTTTTCCCATTCTACTTTCTATGAGCTCGTCACAGCCTCATTATAACTCTGAGGCTCACCGTCTTCAGCTATAACGGTGTATTCATCAGGTGGGTATCTTGTAGAGGGTCTTCTTTCTTGAGTTGGATATCTCGGCAGTTCTTCACCTTGAGAACCCGGTTCATCATTCTCATCCTGAATCTCATCATCAACTCGGACCTTAGTGTCTTGGTCATCATCAACTTGTTGTTGTTCATTAATTTCTTCATTTTCTTGATTTTCTCCCCCTGCTTCAGCTCGGACAGAAGGGATAGATTCTTCTCGTATGATAGTAACTTGGACTTTGGTCTTCGAGATGTCATGAATGGTCTCATCTTCATGAAAGATCACATCTCGACTTCTCACTATCTTTTAATTGATTGGATCCCAAAGTCGGAACCTGAACTCACATCTCGGCGAACCAAGATAAATAAATTCTTTAGTCTTCGCATCAAGTTTAGCCCTTTCATCTTTAGAGATATGCACGAAAGCTCGCCATCCAAACACCTTAAGTTGATTATAGGCCACTTTCCGACCTGTCCAGACTTCTTATGAAATTTCTCCTTCAAGTGGTCGTGATGGTGAGAGGTTGATTAAATCAACAGCAATCCTGATGGCTTCTCTCCAGAATGATTTCGACAATCCGGCATTGGATAGCATACTTCAGACCTTCTCTTCAATAGTTTGATTCATCCTCTCAGCAAGTCCATTCAACTGTGGAGTCTTGGGAGGCGTCTTCTCAAGTCGGACCCCGACCGCTCTGCAGTATGCATCAAAAGGGTCGCAATACTCACCACCATTGTCAGATCAAACCACTTTCAATTTCTGGCCAGTCTCCCTTTCAACCATTGCATGAAATTCTTTAAAGGATTGGAGTACATGGTCTTTAGATTTCAAACAAATATACCCACACTTTGCGGGAGTGGTCATCAATGAATGAAATAAATTACTGAGCTCCTCCAAGAGACCTTTCCGACATGGAGCAAACATCAATATGGCCGAGGTCAAGAATATACCTGGGTCTTCTGGGTTGATCCAGTTTCACAAAAGAAGCTCGATGCTGCTTTCCAGCTAGGAAGTGCATGCAACTTTCCAACACTTGGCCTTTCAACCCGGTCAATAATCCTTTCTTGTTCAGAATTTGGAGCCCTTTCTCACTCATATGGCCGAGACGTTTGTGCCATAGCTCCAAGCTAGGTCCATCTCGGACAGAATTGGCTTCTCCGCCATTGATCTTTCCTTGCATCACGTATAAGGAAGCTTCCTTCTTACCTCGGGCAACAACCAAGTTTTCCTTGGCCAGTTTCCATCTAACACTACCAAAGTAGTTCATAAACGCGGCATCATCATGAGGCACCGTGGAAGAGACTGTGAGAGAGTGATTAGCCATCAAGTAAACACATTGGTGAAAAAGATGCAAACCAACCAAACTCTTTGGGATATGTGGTAAAAAGCTTTGACCCTTTACCCAGAAGTCTTAAGTTCGAGTCCTGTGAATGAAAAAAAATAAATTGGGAGAGCCGCCCCTGAAAGGATCCGACAATGTTCGATGGGGATTAGTCTTCGATTACGGTCGGAGAATACCTTTGAATTTATTAAAAGAAAAAATGGAAATAAATAAATAAATAAACCATTGGGTTCAACTTAGTGGGATGAGTTGCAACTTGTGAGATAGTGATTAGCCATCAACTAAACACATTGGTGAAAAAGATGCTAATGTTAGTATAGTCAATTAAAATCGGAAATAAATAAATAAATAAACCACTAGGTTAGCCATCGATCAACTCGCGCACATGCTCTCACATTCTAAAGTTACACTGTCATTTGAATGATATATTGTATTATTCATCAATGATATCTTGAACGGAACATCATTTTTTAGATGGTCCCTTAGTATAAATAAGAAGGTAAAATTAAAAAAGAAAAAAAATAATAGGGATAAAATGGGAAAGAAAAAATTAATGTCGTGAGAGGGAGCATCAAAAAATTCAGTGGTCCAGGATCATATAAAATATTTCCCTTCATTGCTCCTATCCTTTAATTTATTTGATCTACGTGATAGATGGAAGTGATGCATGTACAAAAATTTTATACAGAGATCGAATTATGTGTTAAATTTATGGGTTTATCATCTATCATTTAACATGACCAGGAAAATTTTCCTACACTCACAACATTTTGTAGGGTCCGCAGCAACAAAAAAAAACTCTGGCACACAAAATGAATCTCTAAAACATTACACAATCATCTTTCCTACAACATAACTCTTATCAAATCCTAAATTTATATGGATGTTTTTTAAGCCAATAGCTGTCAATTCAAATATAAAATGCAACCATAGCTGTCAATTCGATCCGGGCCCGAATCAAAGACCTTTTTGAGCTAGAATGGACCGGGCTACTTTTGTTAGCCGATAATTTGTTAATAAAAAATATTTAAAATTATAAAAGAATACACAATTAATTTAAAATTTTAAACTTAAAGCTAAAACATAAAAATGACGCGTGATTCCTTTTTAGTTAAGGGTGTGCTTGATAATGATTTAAAAAAAAAAAAAAATTAGTCTGGAACAAAAATTATTATAAAGAATATTTGGTAAAGCTAATATATATTTTTATTCTAGGTAATGAAAGTGAAGCTGTAGCACATAAACAAATGGGAAGAATAATAAATAATTATTTATTTGTTTTTTTCGTAACATGCTATTTATTAAATATGCACATCCACATATTGCAGAATGTGTTATCAAGACTAAATACATGTTATTCATTAAATACACATACTCTTTTATGGGAAATAAAAATATAACTTTTTTATCAAAAAATATTATTCCTAATCTAGAAATAAATAAAAAATTATTTCTCCATAAAAAGAGAGTAAAAGAACATAATAACTTTAATGTACACCTTTTAAGCGCTAGCTACTCTAATTATTTGGTATCTTATGACAGAATTTGCATTTGGACGAATATCCTCCATTAAATAAGTCCAAATTAAGAGAGAGAGAGTAATTTAAAAGTAACATTTTATTGTACCAAAAAAAAGAAAAAGAAAAACACTATTTTATCGGAGGAGGATATTCTTACTACCAAAATCTTCTACTATTAACTCATTACCTATCTAATCACCATAACATTTTCTCTTTAATTGAATGGTGATTCAATAGATAATAAATTAATACTAAAAAATTTGGACGGTAGGAATATCCCTCTTCTTGAAATTAACGTGCCTCTTTGAACCTAAACAACCAAACTTGATGACTTTCACATCCTCCCTTTGCATCGTTTCGCCACTTCGGACAAGGCAGTGTACGACGACCCATTCACGGAAACAGCTTTCATTGCACTGCGTTTCAACTCTTTCACTCTTTCCCTAATAGGGTTCGGCTTCCCCTCTCTATCCACCTCCATTATCTCTCTCACCTTCCTCGCTATCTCCTCTCTCTCCACCACCTTCTTCCTTTCCAATCTCACCGCCACACCCAACTCCTCCTCCAACAACGTGGCGTTCATCCACTGCTCCGCGTAGAGAGGCCACGCAATCATTGGAACACCGTTTGTAATGCTCTCAAGTGTCGAACTCCAACCGCAATGCGACATGAACCCCCCAACAGAAGAGTGTTTCAATATTGCAACTTGTGGAGCCCACTCTGTAACCAACAGACCCATTTTTTGGTTCCTCAATAAGAACCCTTCCGGCAAGTAACTCAAAGGGTCACCATCATCATCATCTTTACCTTTTCCAAAGAAAGTTTCAATTGAAGTTGTTAAAGAAGGTAAACGCACCACCCAAACAAATCTATAACCACTCATTTCCAAACCCCAAGCCACCTCTGTTACCTCCTCGTACGACAACGCCCCTACGCTTCCAAACGACACATAAATCACTGACTCGCTCGGTTGCATGTCAAGCCACTCGGTCAACTCACTCGGTGCTGACTCGGCCTCCCTCACAACTGGCCCGATTCCATACACAGGAACTTTTAGAATCTGATCCCTAAGTGCTTGAAGCTCTTTGTGTTGAAGATTCTCCCAAGTGTTCACCAAAAAAGCATCACCTTCAACGATCCCACTCACCATACTTAAATATGTTTGGTATTGCTCGCTGTTCCGGTCCACAATGGAATCAATAACGTCTTCCGGTCGAACCGGTTTGCAACCCGGGATTTTAATCGGTTCTTTCTGGTCCATGAATTGTCCTTCCACTTCTTTGTCCAACACAAGAGAATAAGCAACAAATGACAAAAACCAAGCATGTGAAGCCACGTAAACAAACTTTTGCATATTCAACTCTTGTGCTATGGACAAACAAGCACTGACAGAAAAAAGGTCGTAGATGATCGTAGAAGGGCATGGCTTCATGTTAGAAAGCGCAAACAGAATAGCGGGTTTGGTTTCGTGCATCATGGTGTTAAGATGTGTCAGTGTTGGAACGGTGGTGTCAGGGTCAGAGAGGGAAGAGATTCTTGCTCCAGGGATCTCTATGATGTCACATAGATTGGGGTTCATCGTTGAATTCAGAACCTGAGTTTGTGGTTCTGATGCTTGGCAAGTGATGGCAAGAACAGTGGCTTTCAAGTTGTGTTGGGTGACGAGGCGATTAGCGAGTTCAATCACTGAGATTAAATGGCCAAAACCCGGGCTGGAAATTAAAGCTACATGTGGCGTATCCATCTGAACCGATTCGATGGAAAATTGAGATCCAAGAAGCCTCAACTCGAAGCTAGTAACCCCAATATATGGTTTTAGTTTTGGTCCCAATTATATGTGGGGTTTATATTAGAGTAAAGCCCTTTCGGTTCTAACAAAAACACATTATTCCACTTTTGTTTCTTATAAAAAAAAAAAAAAGTTAATTCTGATTCCTCTCCAATTTTAATTCTTTAAAGGGTAAAGTCTGTGTGATTTTAAAGGACGTAAAATTGTGTCATTTTAAAGGATGTAAAGTTGTGTCATATTTTAAGAGGGAGAAAGAGATAGATAAAGAAGGAAAGAGAGTTGAAAAATAAAATAAGAGTGTGGGTCCCACTTCTTTGTGAGAGTGAAGAATATAAATTGTGTCATTTAAAAGGATACACACTTTTCCCTTCTTTACAATTGTGATTCCTTAAAATTTAATAAAGATCTAATTTAGTCTCTAAAGAAATATTAATAATTTTTTTATGGGTTCACATCTTATCTACATTAAGTCCAAAATAATGTTATTTTGAGGTGAAAATCAAGATATTTTTATAATTATAATTTATTTCAGGATTATAATAGTCTTTTTTATTATAATTTTTTTAACCTAAAATGACTCATTTTGAAAGTAAATATAAATAAGTTATCTATATTTACCGTATAAATATTAATTTTTTTTTTATAAAAGTAGAGATCAGCTCTGTTTGATTTCTGTTTTGAAAAATAATTTTTTAGTTTTCAAAACAAAAAACTCGTTTGATAAACCTGTTCTGTAAAAAAAAAAAGTTTTTAAAACTGTAACTATTTTTATTTATTTTTAGAATCAGATCTAGAGAACATGTTCGAGTTACTTTTATTTTCTATTTGATTTTTAACTTTCAAAATAAAAAACACAAAAAATTACTGTTTTTATAATTATTCTACAAAATAATTTTAAGAAAAAAAAATCAAAACATAATTAAATAGACAGCTAATTTTATTTTATTTTTGTTAGCAACTCAAAACGACTTTACTCTTTATATTATAATCGTAATACTGTGATAATGTTGTACTTTGTCTCGTTCAGATTTTATTTATTTATTTAATTTTAACATGACGTTCGCGTAATAGAAAATGATTGGTCTCTTAAAAAATTGTGCTCGTGGGAAACGATGATCTGGCCATTTTTGGAAGTTGGCCAAATCACAACCGGATTTCGTGGAATGTACATTGAATTGTAAGAAAACAAATTATTCATTAATTGATTAGCGTCACTTTTGAAATCTCGTCAGACTCAAGTTGATAAAGCATTGACACGTGACAAAACAAAGAGCAACCAAGTGATTGGTGTAGACGTAGTTTTGGGTCCTAGCATTCAATGAAGCGACCAACACTTCGGGAAGATAAGATCAAAAGCCCTTGCCGACACTACAACTTAATTTCCGGAAAGAAAAAGGATAGACCCCATATTATCTACAACCACAATTTCCAAAGATTTTTAGCATAGTTTTCCCGACTAACACTTTCCTATTAAAATCGGCTCGGTCATTG
The DNA here is from genome assembly GCA_032173675.1 of Gastrolobium villosum. Lineage (NCBI taxonomy): Eukaryota > Viridiplantae > Streptophyta > Magnoliopsida > Fabales > Fabaceae > Gastrolobium > Gastrolobium villosum. The sequence continues at coordinate 86,393 of JAVKPL010000423.1, forward strand.
ATTCGGTTGAAGTACTGGGTCACTGAATCACTGGTTCAATTAATGGGTCACTGATTCAACCACATGACCTGTAATTATATGCAATTTTATAATTTATATTAAAGAATTATAAACATACTCGAATATCCAAAAAAATGATTAGAATTTCAAATATTTTAATATAAAAAATAATAAATTACATATTATTATCCAATAAAAGAATAAATAAAAATATAATGATCGTGATACGAGACTTTAGGTTAAGAAAATGATATCTCTAACTATAAATCAAATCAAAATTTTCTGAATAGTGCATAATTGAGATAATAATAGTGTTTAGGTATATAACTTATGTAAGTTAATAAGCAAAAAAATATTCAAATAAATCCATTATGATTTTTTTTTTTGAAAAAAAAATTAATTTTTTTTTTGACCGGGCCAGGTCACCGGTTAACTGACCGGGTTACCAGTTTTCATGAAAACCGACCGGGTCACCCCGATTCTGATGCATAACCGGTCTGTTGCTTGAACCAGACCAGTTATATGACCGGTTTACCGGTTCACGGGTCGACCCGGCCGGGTCGGTACGGGTTTTATAACACTGCTTCACATTGTAAACATATTTGAGTGTCTTTATAATCTTTTAATATAAATTATAAATTTGCATATATTTATTGCATTTGTGTTTGAATCAGTGACTACTCATTAAACCAATGACCCGATAATTTAGTACCTGAACCAAATCAACAACTGGTAATATTATTATCCAATAAATGATTAAACAAACACATAATGCATGTGATACTGGTGCTTCATGTTCAGTAGATAATATCTAACTATAAATTAAATCAAAATTATTTGCATAGTGCATAACCAAGATAATATCAGTGTTGTAGTTAGCTACATAACCTACATAAGTCAATAAGTAACTATTATGGACCTATTTAGAAGCTCACATTATATGAAGCCAAATAATGGGCAATGGAAAGAGAAAATTAATAAAATATAAGGAAAATATTAATTTCAGATACTACTCCTAATACGATAACAATGAACCTGGACATGGGCTTTTCAGAGGAGGCATCAAAGGTCCAGAATTCCACCACCCACAAGTAAATCCTATAAATAAGAGGTAAAACCTATAGGTATGAACACATTTCCCTCTCTAATGTTATACTGCCACTATGCACACACACCAAACTTTTGGAAAAATTCGTTATTATTTATGCACAATGATTTGTTACACTCTAAGATATATAATCTATAGGTATCTGAGAGGACATTTAGACCCGAGAGTAATTTATTAGTCTTTTGACTAAACATATTTGTCCATAGGACAGAACATTGGTGCCTTTTGTGGAGAACCGGTAAATTCCTATTCCCACAGCCAAATATGGTGAACACCAGAAGTAATAGTCACTTAATGCCGCCTCTCTCTCCGCCTGCAAATCTAGTATTGATGGAGGTTGTAAGAACCCGCACTGCTAATTAAGGAGATTAATTAAATAAATGTGATAATTAGGAAATAATTTCATAATTGACCCTAATAATTATTATGAGGCTCTAATAATTATAGTAAATGTGTAATAATGCTGAAAGTCGCTTTTCGGGCGAAAAACGTAGATTACTAGAATAATATGTAGGACTTTTAAAACAATTTTCAAGTCAAAATAATGAGAACTGGTGTCAGAACTGATACTGGCTATGGAAAAGCACGTACCGAAAAGGTGCTCCGAAAAATAAAATAAAAATATAATAATTCTTGTAAAATTGAGTAGGTTAAGATTCCGAAATTTGGGATTAAATTTTTTTGCGTAGCTATTAATGCCTATACTGCGTGTTAAATGGCTAAGTGGCTATATATGTGACTTTTGGCACATAACTCTAGGAAACATTCAGCCTCTACGTGAGTTTTGGGTCTCTTGTGCTGCTGCCACCCTTCTTGACACTGCTCCATTGCTTCTTCATCCCTTGTGTGAGCATTTTGCACCTCTTCTTCCTTTTTTACCTTGTAAACACTAGAGTGGGTGCTTTGTGAGGATGAGGTCCAGCTTGTGCTGAGTGAAGGTGCTGTTTGGGAGTGTTTTTGAGGGCTGAATCTCTGTTGTGGGCTGACTTGGTGTTTGTGGGGTTGAGAGAGCCATGATCATGGCATTTTGAGGTCCAAGTGGTGACCTTTGGTGAGAAAGAACCAACCTTTGTGGTGTCATTTTCGTGCACCTTGTTGAGGCAGATTTGAGGAGCTATTGGTGAGCTCCAAGAGCCTTCCATTTTGAGTTTGAAGCTTTAGGTGAGTTGCCTAACCTTTGTTCTTGAGTTTTAATGAGTTTAGAGGCTTAAAGATGATGTCTTGGCATGTTAATGGTTAAAATGAAGTAACCAACACCTATGTGAACCCGTAAATGATTAAAAATGGATCATTGCACGTGTATATGGATTAAAAGTTAGACCTTTGGGTGATATCTTCGCGAAAATATAGAACTGAGTTCTGTCACGAAATATCCGGATATGGAGTCTCTGATATCTGGATATGGATATCCGGATATGCCCCCGACATATATCCGGATATTCTGGGTTTTCGATGAACAGTGAGGTAATGGTCATACAGAATTGAGGTATGGGTTTGTGGACCCTAGTGTGATGAAGTGATACTTCTGTAATAAATTATCTAAGTCAGAACCTAAGGGGTTAAGGGCTTAAGGTTTTGTGGGAAGCCTTAAGACATAAACCGTAAAAGGAAAAACGTAGTCTTTATGCTTATGCTTATGAACAATGTTGTTGATATAATTATTGGTCCAAACAGATTGTGATTGTACTGTTTGTGGACGTTGAGCTATGTGGACTCTTGGCTTGGATTGATTGCTTGCATGGTAAGCTTTCGTGTCCTCGGTTTAGCCATGTTGTGGTTCCACCATGTCCCATGGGGATATGGTTATATGCATGCTGTGTTACATGCTTTTGATGTTTTGGAAATGCTGTTGAGCTGTTATATGTAATGTGCCTTTATGATATGCATGTGGTGTACAACTATACGGTAAGCCTGAGTATATGACGCATACAACATGGTGAGGCTGTGGGTGAGGTGCAAGCGATGTTCCTTGTAATACTATGTGGGTAATAGACGTATTCCTGCATTTTCCTTGTTGGGCATTGTTGCCTTATTTGGTGAGCATGGGGATTGTCCATGCCACATAGACTGGGTTATGTCTTGTATTTAAAGTTATGATAATGTATCAGGATTATTGTCTGGACTAAATGTTGTAGATCCGTGACTTTAGATATTCACTTTATATATATGAGGTATTCAGTTAGTTGTCTTGCAATTTACATACAGGCGATATTTTATGAAATTGATTAAGTAATCAACTTGGCTAAGTATAATGACGTCATAATTGAATTAAACAAAAATTTATTCCGCATTTTAATTAAGCGTAGCTTAATATGATGTCATGTTAACAAACCGGGTATACACGGGGTGTTACAGAGGTGGATGAACCTTCCAATGCGCCAGATCGTGAAGCAACACCTGATTAAGATACCATGCGCCTCAGTGATCGGATTGGACACAGCTTCCACCCCAGCACCAGATCAAGGACAACAAGCTCCAGACCAGCCACCTCTTCATCCGCCTCTAGTTTTGATGCTGATACTCGCGTTGCACAGACTGCTCTCAACACAATTTTATAGCGGATGGAAGAAATGGAAAACTACAATAATTTACAAAGACAAGAAGATGCTTTTAGAATGCAAGATATACAATAGCAGTTGTTGCAACTGAGGAACCCAGAGTGGGTTGAGGGACAAGTCCGATGCGAAGAGCATAAAAGAAGAGAACATATTAGAGAATTTAACCACATCAAAATATTAATAATGATGTTGGGAATGTGAGCAGGAATGCCAATGGGGTTAACAACCAACTCCGAGTTAGAGGCAATGATTGCCGAGCTATGGGCGATCAGAGCGGAGTTACGAGTGGTGGACAAGATCAAAATTCTGAAAAAGCAAGAAATGTGGAGCAGAACTGGGGAGAAGCTGATCATAACAAGGATTTTCAAGTTTAGGGTCGCGCTAAGTTCGGCACATATAGAAGAAAGTACCATAGGGGCAATATAATAATAGCTCTTTTACGGAAGAGATTGTGAATGTGTCATTCCCAGAGGAGTTCGACTCGACATACTTGCCAAAATATGATGGAAGTCAGGATCCACATGTCTATATAGACACTTTTGATACAGATATGTATATAAGGTAAATTGATCAGCCTATCATTTCCCGAATATTTGTCACAACTCTGACGGGAGCAGTGCAAACATGGTTTTCTACTTTGCCACCAAATTCAATTGGATCCTTTGAAGAGTCTGGAGATAAATTCTTGTTAAATTTTTCTATAAGGCAGAAGCACCCAAAATCTAAGTTCGCACTCCGAAAAATTAGACAGCAATAAGGTTAGACGCTCCAAAAATACTTGGGTCGTTTCAAGGACGCAACATTGCAAGTTTCAGGGGTACAAGAAAATGTTCATGTGCATTTGATTGTAGCCGACTTGGATGGTTCATCTCGATTGAAAAAATCGATTTACAAGGATCCAGTGAGAATGTTGGAAGAATTTAGAGCCCGATCAAAGAAATACTTGGAGCTCGAACAGATGGAAATAGAAAACATTTCAAGTAAGGAAAACAAGGGCCAAAGTCCGAGAAGGAAGAGTCTGATCCAAAGAGAAAAAGAATAGTAGGGGAATAAAAATCAATCTGATTTTGGGGGTTAGAAACTTGGATGATTAGATTCCAGTAGAAAGGTACGAGAAGTATAACCCCTTGAGTGTACCTTGATCCTAAATCTGGAAGGAGGTAGCCATGACAGAGATGAAGAAAATAGAGCGGGAATAACCTGAATTCAACAAAGTCGGGCTAGACCAGGCCAGATATTATGCGCTTCACAATAGACTTGGACATATCACTGACTAGTGTTGGGATCTTAGAGATGCAGTTGAAAAACTCATCATAGAAGGTAAATTGAGTCAGTATGTGATCAAAACTCAAGGATGGAAGAATATCAAGCGAAAGCAAAGGGGTCGTAGAAAGAGAAAAAGCCCAGTTGCTGAAAAGAAGAAGAAAAAAAGGGAAGAATGCAGAGTCTAATGATGACGAGTCTAATGTCATCAGTGGAGCTTTAGGTGGAGGAGGAGATATAGTAAGTGCTAGAAGAAAGTATATTAAGGAAGTGCTTTCGCTTAGGGATCGCCCAAAAATCAAAGACAGTAAGCCCGAGCCTCCTTTGTTATACTTCACAAAAGGTGGATCAATCTTCAAAAATACCAAAGCACCTTTAAGCTGGTCCAATAAATCATCAATGTAGGTAGAGGGTACTTGTTCTTCAAAGTCACCTTGTTCAATTGCCGGTAATCCGTGCAAAACCTCATAATTTCATCCTTCTTCTTCACAAAGATAACTGGTGTTCCCCAAGGAGACACACTCGGTCCAATGAAATTTTTGCTGGACAGATCTTCAATTTGCTTCTTCAACTCTACAAGTTCCACTGGTGGCATCCGGTATAGAGCCAAAGAGATGGGGCCCACACCTAGCAATAGATCAATGGAGAATTTAATATCCCTTTCTGGTGGAAATTATGGAATCTCTTCTGGAAATACATCCTCAAAGTCACATACAATAGGGATACTAGAAGTTGGCTCCTTAGAGTCACCAACCAATCCTCCCAACGTAATGTATCTCGTATCTCCCGTATTTAGAGCCTTTATCATCTGCATCACTGATAAATATGGGGAGTCCTTCTTCTCATCATTAGCAGAGAAATAAATCTTCCTGCTACAACAATCAATCATAACTCCATGTCTGACTAACCGATCCATGCCCAGAATGATGTCTCTCAAGCACAATCAAATCAACTACATACTCATTTTCTTCATAATTGAACTTGACTTCCTTACACATCAAAGAAGTGGAAACTAAATCTCCGGTGGCAGTCTTCACTACCATAGGAGGTGTAATTGCATATATAGGCAAGTTCAAACCATTCGCAACAAAACCCGAAATAAAGGAGTGGGTGGCTCCAGAGTCAGACAGTGCATCAAAATCATAGCCATCAATGAGAATGGTACCTCTGATCAAGTTTAGAGTCTTCTTCACTTTCTGCTGGGTAACTGCATAAACTCGGGCAACAGGAGGTACTAGATGCTCCTCAATAGTAATGGGAGTCGGAATAGCCTGGATAGCCGTAACTTGCCCCTTTTTCTGGGGACATTCGTTAGAATAGTGGCCTGTTTGCCCATAACTGAAACATACATTCTGCCCAATCCGATAGACACCAAAATGAGACCTCCCACACTTAGCACAAGTACGAGTCTTCCCATTCCCAGTTCTTCCATTCCCATTGTTAAAATTTCCATTCTTCTTAAACTTGTTTCTGTTCTGCTTCACCTGCAAGCCCTTACCCTTTCCATTCTAGTGAGTAGTCTTCCCATGGAAACTCTTGCCTGTAGTGTCCTTGCCTCGGGTCCTATAATACTCCTATATGTCCTAGCACTACTTAATCAACTCCACAAATCTCTTGAACAATGACCAACCAGCTTGTCTGTAATCATATCATTCAAGCCCCTTTTGAATTTAAATGCTTTATCTTCTGGAGTGAGGGGAGCTCTACTATAACAAGAATATTTAGCCAACCGATTGAATTTACTCAAGTATTCATCCACCGTCATGTTTCCTTGCCTGAGATCCTCAAATTCCCCTTTCTTCTTTTCTCTAACCTCTTTGGGAAGTACTTCATCAAGAAATGTCTCTCAAATAGTGGCAAGTGATAGCATATCCTTGGCACTCTAGTGGAAGCTTGACATTGTTCCATCGGTCCGCTGCATCTCCCTGCAGCATATGAACAGAATACAAAAGCTTCGTCTCTGCATCACACTCCATAACCTGGAAAATGCGCTCCATCTCCTATAACCACTCAAGGGCAGTAACAGGGTCTCTTCCACCCTTGTAATGGGGTGGGGAACTCTTCTTGAAAGCATTTAGCATCCTCTCCCGAGTCTCTCGATCAATCACCGGTGGTTCATCTCTCCCTCAGTGCACAGACACATCAACATCATGGATGTCATTTCCCACTACTTCTTGTTCCAGTACAACAGGCTCAATAGCTAGTATCAGATCCGCCATCTGAACATCCTACAGTTGTGGTGGTGGTGGTAGAGGTCTTGCTCGTACCTCAGCCAATAATAGTCTCATCATCTCCACATTCGCCAATATATTCTGAGCCATGAGATCCTAACTGTTCTTCCTCATGTGCTCCAAGTCTCTCTCTGGCCTCAACCATCCTCTGTAAATCAGATTCCCTTGCAGTATTCAAGGTTTGCTGAAGAGCTGCTAGAGCAGCTACTACGAGATCTGGTGATGGATTCTCAACTACCCAACGAGTTCTCCTTTTAGGAGCCATGATAACTGCACACTACTACACCAGGAATGAGTTAGCTATGCTCATACAAGTGAGACATCTACATTATCAAAACACTCAAAGAAATACTCTATAGGTAGTTAACACTTAAGCAATAAATCATTGAATGTCCCGGTGAAACTGCTCTGATACCATAAATGTAACATCCCCTATTACTCCGGTTGTTAACATACATGATATTTAGCGTACACTGCGAAAGACTTTATTTTGTTAAATATAAAATCATCTTATAAAAATATGAGTTAACTTTTTTCAAAACTTTTTCTAAAAACATTTCCAAAATTGCTCACATGAGATATTGTGTACGCGTAAATCTAAAACATACAACTACTAACTAATCCCACTAGCTATTATTAGTGGCCATTGACTAATCGGATATGATAACAAGTATCATTCCTGCTATTGTCTCACGGGTAGAATAACGACTATTTAACGGATAACTGAGAGATAAGAATCTCATTCGATAAGATAATCTTTGGAGACACAGTTGATATACACAGACATCTCACAAGTCCCACATGGTTTGTGATCCCCTTAATAGGTCAATACATATATAAGGCTCCATGCCCAAAACTAAACATCAATTACAACATGTTCATATACTAAACACATGCATCTAAACAAATACATAACCAATACATAATTCTCCATAAGCTCATCAATTAGAAGTCATGAGCATTATTACACAATTGACATAATCTCAAAATACATAACTATAGCATCATGAAAGCTAAACATGCTATAAAATAAATATCCACTGGCACTCCACTAGCCACGTGCCTGGTCTCTGTCCATGGAAGGCTCACCACTATAGTAGGTACTTGAAATGATATCCCCAAGAAGGGGTGAGATAACAACAATCTTAGTAAGCTCTAGGTTTATAAAGATTCCTCTATTCCCCTGAACTCACTTCCAGCACGACAAGTCAGATATAAAGCATATATATAATCATATAGCATAAACATAGCAACATATCTTATCCTGGTTAGCAATTCTGGGACTCGTCCTCGAATAGCCAAAACCTGGCATGTCCAACATGCTAGTGTGCAATAACCCCCAGAGTCCAGTCATAGGCAGTCTACACACAATATCTCAAGAGCATGAAATAACTCGAGCGAATAACCCAAACATATATATTCACTGGCCAAGAACCTCATAACATACATCAGCAGTGCATCATAACATAAAGAATCATATAATCTCTATATGAATGTGGATGAATGCACATATACAACATATCTCATACTTTCATATAATTTCAACCATAATGCTCACAATCATGGTGGAGTCACAAGAGAAGAGGAACATCCTAAACAAAGAGCTTACCTTAGAGAGCTATACTCAAGCCCACATGCCTAGGTACGTATGCTCCAACAAATGTCCTCACAATCAAGAATCTCCAACAAATGTCCTCATACATATACATTAATGACATATTAGTTATTCAAGTAAATATACAAGACTTAGCCATTTATTGAATTTATTTCCTTTTTACATACTCATATGCCAATAATATGCCAAATTATTATAAGTTACTAAGGGGTTCCCACAAACTCACTTAGCCTAAATCTCACTTTTACTATTTTCTTATAACTGTACAAGCTTTTGTTTTCTAGTCACTGTGTGCAACCCACTTTCCAAAAAGGTATCACACGTCTCATTTGGAGTTCTCTAGCTCCGATTATCACCGTTTAAAGTTGGACAAGCAAAATTGTCTGCCAACCCCAAACATCCCTCAACATTTCTGCTATTCTGAAAAATCTACTAAGCTAATTACTCTCGAATTTTTATATCAAAAACTAGACATCTTGATCTATAATTTGATATATCATGAGCCTAATTTGAGTAAGGACTAAGGGAGAAACAATTTGTGGAAGATGCAGACTCATACAGCCCCTGCACATGGCCTCCTTGGGCAGTCTCTACTCAATCGGACCTATAGAATGCTACAAATCTTCAAATAGTACCAAAATTTGATAAAACATAACTGATATCTTAAGGTTCAAAATGATGTATCGCACATCCCTATTGGACCTCTGTGGAGATACATATGCTCTCCCAGAGTTAGCCTGAAAACTAGTCATTTAACCAAAGTGTGTTTAATTAGCAAATCCTAATTAGGTTTAGTTAGAAACCCTAAGTGAACATAAATTTATGTTTTTTCATTTATTTATATTCCTTATGTAATTCCACATCCTCACTTATGCATTAGTTCATTTACTTCCTAATTACATGATTAGTGGTCCTAAACCCTAATCAGGTCAAATTTTAGGGTTTAAGAGTTAATGAATCAATTATGCTTACTCCACCCACTTAATCCCTTTATTAGTGTCCTAATTAAGTCGTAGATCATATTTTAAAATTCCAAACCCTAGGTTACACAATATGGCCGAATTGCATAGAGCACAAAGTTAGAGTTTTTACTTGTCTTTTTACACTCTTTCTTGGTTTAATCAAATACCTCAAGCCATTAATCCAAAAAGCTATCATCTTTATTAATTTTAACCATCAAATCCTAATTTAAATAAATAGGGAAGAATCATCAAGTTGGTTTTAGGGTTCTTAGTTCATCCATTTCAAGAAGCAACTCACACACAAGCCAAAAGTGACACTTTTTCTTACAAGTCTTTATCTTTCTTGAGTTTAAGACTTCCACCAACACATTTAAACACCAAGACTCCATTTTTAAAAAAATACAACATCATTAACACCATAAACTCATGATGGCCGAAATCAAAAGTGAATGAAAGTAGGGTTTTTGGTCATCTTTTCCATGGATTCAAGCCTTACTTCTCCAAGATGGCTCATTTAGCTCAAGTTCAAGACTTTACCCACCAAGAATGTTTCTTTTTCTCTAAGAACACACCTTCAAGAAAAATTCAAGGATTTAGAACCATAAACATAAGTTTAAAAGAGTAAAGGTAGTTTTTTTCAAGAAGAAAATGTAAGGAACTTGTAAGAAACTTACACTAGGAACTCAAAGAATGACCAAAGGAGGAGTGTTCTTCAACAAGGAGCTTCAACCACCATTTTTTCCATAAAAGGAAGGAATGTGCAGCTTCTGTATGGGAGGGTGCAGCCACGAAAATGAGGTCCCAAGGTTCAAAAATACAAACTTTCACAAGTTCAAGAGATAAGGAATAAGGTTGATGAAGAGTGTTTTGAATTTTGATGAGGTTTAGGTGGTGGAATCTTAGAGAGAAGTTAGAGATAATTTAAAAACTTTCAAGGTAGAGAAAGAAGTGTTTGGGCTGCTGATGAGGGTGAGGAAGAGGGGCTTCTTATGTTTTTTAGGGTTTTGCCATATAACTAAGTGGCTTTTTGTCATTTAGTGACACCTGGTGTAATTTTTCTTTGAACTGTTATCAGATTTTTACCCACAAACCCCCAAGATCCCAACTTTAAGTAATTTATATTATGTTTGTTTAATTAACATGTTTCTAACTCAAAAATCTAATTAGTATCTCACATATACGCTTACTGTTGTTTAACTACACTGTAGTCTTAACGGGTATCCTTAACTGTACCCGGACTTCATAACTTTCTTAACTTTACATCATTGGTCTAATCATGATTTGTTTGGCATATATTGGACTTATATGCCATTTTCTCATCTTTTTCTCATTTTAGAACTATACCGGCTGCTGTCACAACAGTACAAAATACCTGGTAATAGTGACTACATCAAAATATCTCAATATGGGTATCATAATTCACAAAATCAAATCCACTTATCATTTATGATAATTATATCCTTAGAATAGTTCTCTATCTAAGATTCACTGATTAAGGTTGATCAAATACATGTTACTGCCTCGACAGAACAAACTATTAGGACAAAATTCACTTTCTCAGAATACCCACAATATGGGTGTCAATCTTTATAGAATTGGATTCTAAACTCATCTATGATACTGATATTAAAAGAATATCTCTAACTCAGATTCACCTGATTAGGGTTATTCTATAGTCTATTGCCAGCTGCATTACAATCAAAATCAACAGGCAGAAATTCACCTGTTTAAAATACCAACAATATTGATATCAAATTTCATATAATGTCTTCCTTATCTCATTAATGACCCTTAGGTCCTCATAATAACTTTTTGATTTTGAATTATCCAAATTAGGATTATTATATCCTACCTGACTTGTTTCCAACTCTTTCACGGGATTAATGAATTCCTTTCTTCTAGCCTATGACAACCCTTTTTTGTATGCTGCTAAAGAGTTTTTTTATTCACTTCCTCTCTCACATTCTGTGCATTTGATTGTGGTATTTACCCCATCTTATTTGTTCAGCCTTTGACGTCACAAGAGAAATGAACTTACCTTTATTTTTATTTGTTTTTTCATTCTTTCCTTTTTTTTCTCTCTCTCATCTTTATTTTGATCAGCGATTTCTACTTCCCCACTTCCTGCGCACTAGGAGTCTTGTTGGACAAGTGTTCTCCTTCTTTGATCTATTCTATATGTTTCAACATATTATATCTCAACCCAGTCTGTCTGTAACTCTAATTATCTACCAGTTTGACATTGTGGTTATCTCCAATGGCCACAACTTGTCTATGTCCCTTACGTGGCTCAGTTAAAACCATCCACGGTCCAAACTTTGTATTCATCTTTTGGTTGTCTGGGCACTCCGATTGGACCTCCGCATGGGATTCCAAATTGGCCTCTGTAGAATGACTTGAAACTTAAGTAGTTGGTTTATGCCTCATAGGGCAGTTCTCCGTTTGGTGACCATACTTCCCATATCCAAAACACACAAGATAGAGTCCTTCATATTCCACCCTTTTAGTCCTCCCATCTTGTTTATGTTATGCTTGTAGGGGCTTTGTCAGGTCTAGTTCCACACAAATCTTAGCGAATCTCCCTCTTGCTAGAAGCATAGTTGCTGTATCCACCCTAATAAAGCTTCCAAGCCAATTTCCCACAGCTTCCAAAAGGATGGAATTAACGTCGTCTATTGGATATCCTGGAAGAAGAATCCATGCTACTATTCGATCAATGGTTGCTTAGAGGGATTGAAAATCTGGTTCTCATAACCTGATTACCAAATAATGGTCCAAGATAATCCATGGCCCTACTATTTTTGCATGATTGAGATCCTCTTGCTTTTCAAATCTCACCTGGAAAAAATTATTCTCGATATCATATATTGCTCCTTATTTTGCCCATAGTTGTTCCAGCCTCCTTTTCATAAAAGTTATCGATAGGCTTTTCCTTAAGAGCTTCACTATTAATGCACGCCTTCATGGTCTCCACGACCTCTTCTTGAATGCTTCAAATAGGGATGAAGTTCGTTTGTACCTCCTCATCTACTACAACTCTAATATCTTTTTTCTTCTTTTCTGGATCGTCATCATCTAGTTCATCATCATTCATGTCTTCTTGCACTTCTTCTTCGATCCCCAAAAACTCTAGGTCTGTTTCTTCACCATTATGTCTCCTTAAGATATCTCTATAAGTGGTATGAGTATGCATCCAGTCTTTTTCCCTCTCCACAGCAGCCATTGAAAGATCATGACTGAAATCTTCCCCTCTTCCTTTATACTTTTTCGTGCTCTGTTGGAGGTTGTCGGCCTCCTCCGTCGACCTTGAGGGCCTGGCGACAGCCTTCATGCAAACCCTAGCAGCTTACACGCAAACCCTAGCAGAGAAAATATTACTGTTGCCTAGAATATTAGTTGACTTATAAATCTTACTTTGTTACTATAGCAAAGGTTCTTTTAATTAATATTATAGCATGGTTACTATCCACACTCTGCGTAGTGTAGTTCTATAACTTACTTCTTGTGTGACCATAACACAAGTATAGCCAAGTGGCATTGTTGGCAAGGACTTGGTCACATGACAAATACCATAAAAAGGGCCACTTACAGGAGAAAAGTCTTGGTATATTAGGACTATTAAAATTCAGTGACCTTTCTTTAAAAAATATGAGATATAGATAAAAATATAAAATAAAAGGAATGAGTAAAGTGAAATCTTGGTGATTTTAAAAAATATGGATTAACATCTCCAAAATTCAATGGTCCCTTTTTATTTTCACATAAACTCTTTTTCACTTACACCTGCTAGATTCTAGCCCTTAGGCCTAGCAAAATGAAAATAAAGTTCAGAGAGACAAAAAAAAAAATGCGAAGAGTGAAAAAGTGTATGGTACTATTTGGTTAATCTATGACCTCACCTCAATACTATTCCTCACATGAGTGTTAGTTAAAAAAAAATGGAGAAAAGGAATCGAAATATACATAATAATTGACAGCAATTTCTTATGATTCTGGGTATTTTGTTTAACTCTTCTTATTTTGATTTTGGTAAGAAATCGAAGCAACATGAGTAGTCAATAGTTATGTATGACTTCATCATGTAAATTTAGAGCAGACAACACCCCAAAAAATAGGACCAGGGGATGGAGAGGATAGCATAACCCTACTACCCATACCAGAGTCTATGGATCTATGCATATTGGAATGGTTAGTGTCTTCATTTATATTATTATGAATAAGTAATAATAAAATTAAAGGTGTGGGTCCCACCTCTTTGTGAGAGTGAAATGACACAAGTTGTGCCATTTAAAAGGATAAACATTTTTCCCATAAAATAAAGTGTGGAAATAAACAATAACTATAAGGTGATGTTTGGTATGAGAATTTTTTAGAAATCCTGAGAAAGTTGGGTGGGGCAAATTTATTTCTAATGTTTGGTATGAGGAAACTGAAAATAATCTCAGAAATTTTTATTCTATCATTCCATTTTACATATCATATTCTCAAATGAAAATACCATCTGATATTTTAATTTTCTCATAACATTAGTAAAATTAACTCAATATTCTCAAAAAAAATTGGACCTACCAAATACTTTTTCGTAACTTATCCTGAAAAATTTTCCCATTATATTCTTGAAAAAAATTTCCAATAAAAAAAATATCACCTCTATCAAATCCACCCTAAAATAATTCTGAAGATGATTGGGAAAGTTTCGTGAAGTAACATTCACATGGAAGAGAGCATTTTTAATAATCCTATCACGTTAAATAATAAGTATTACTTTTATTAAAAATAAAACTAGAGACTATATTTTTTCAAAAATACATAAATATAATAATAGAGTTTTTTTTCCCTCTCCTCGAAAGATGTATCAACACAAATGTTATACTTTTATTGACGGCAGATAGCTACAGCGAAAATCTATTAAATATTTCCCAGTTAGAAGGACAAATGCATGTGTATAAAAGGGGATGAGACTTTGGAATGCGTGGGGCACCATGCACGGTTGCAGGCATTCAGTCGGCTTCAGTGACACAAAAAACACAACAACAAAAAAAGAACTGATCGAAGGAACAAAATTTTAGTGCACCTCTCTTTTTCTAGATGTAGAAAAAACATTTCCACGCTATTCTTTTTTATTTATATTTTGATTTATGTTCCAACTTTTTTTTCTTATTTGACAAAATGGAAGGTGCACTAAAATTTTGTTCCGATCGAAGGGACCAAAAACACTGCATAGGAGTGCGCGACTCAAACACCAAAATGTGGTCCATCCAAGAGGAATCGCATGGCTTGGTGCTAATATCTATTCTTTTCAAGCTACACATTACATTAGATGCACTTATCATTGTCATTCGCTTTTACGCTTTTACCCACATATTTCATGAAAAATCCAAGTATATTGAGATAGATTGTCACTTTGTTTGAGAGAATTTCTCTTCTGGTGAAATTATAACCAGTTTTGTATCCTTCAATGATCGATTAGCAAATGTAATTACGAAGTATTTGTAGGGTCCTCGAATAGAGTGTATATGTAAAAAGCTTGGTGCTTATGATTTACACGCTTAAGCTTAAGGGGGAATGTTGTATATATATAGTAGAAATAGTACGGACTTAGGGTCACATTATGCATTTCAGGTTGTATATACTCAGTAGTTCTATATATAATATATAGCGGAAGTAGTACAGACTTAGTTCCACATCATGTATTTGAGGTTGTATATATTCAGTAGTTCTATATATAATAACCTTCGTTGTGCTATTACACACACGAATTTATTCCAATGTTCTTTTCTCTCTTGTTACTCTACAATCTTAAATCCATCAAATAATTTAGATCTATTAGTCTTTATAATTTGACATAAAATATCTTTTCCAAGTTGGTTGTGGATAGATTGAGAAATTATATAGAGTACCTTTTCATGCTAAATCAATGCAACTTGTTGGCGACAAACATAGTTTTTATAATGTTATTATTTCCCAAAAGATCATTCATTCTATACAAGCTAAGAAGTCCCAAAAGGAGTGGATGACTATCAAAATGGATTTAGAAAAAACTTATAACCGTGTAAGGTTGGATTTTTTTAAAGACGCACTTCTAGATGTCTCCCTTCCCATATCACTGATGCAGTAGGTTATGTGTTATGTGACCACATCTATGATGAATATTTTATGGAATGAATCTACTACTCAGAAGTTCATGCCTTTGAGAGGAACAAGACAATGAGACCCCTTATCACCTTATATGTTTGTGTCATGTATGGACATATTATTTTAACTCATAAATATTGCTTTGAATTCCATCTTCCTCCAATCTTCACCAGTGTATTCCTTTTTGGGTTTGGGTATGATTTCTTCTTTGTCATTCCTTGTGTTGATTTTAAAATCTACATTCTCAATTATATTCTAAACTTGGTAATTGTCAGGCTTGATGAATATCTCCATTCTATTTTTCAAGAATTTTAAAATTTATCTTCAAAAAGGGGATGTCTTTGGGTAGAGTAGCTTTCTCTAATACTTTTGGTTCCATTCATCTTTAGGATCTATTCTTCAGGAGTTACATGCATTTATAAGAGAACAAAGCTCTAGTACCAATTATTGGTTTCAGATGAAATCAAGAGGGGGTGAATTGAGTTATCTAAAACTAATGAATTTAAATCAAAGTTAATTTATCAATAATAATTTTGACAATTAAGAAAATAGCAAAGAGATAACACAAATAATTACGAAGGAAAAACTCCAAATGGAGAAAAAAAAATCCACGACTCCAATATGGATACATCTATCCAATTGGGAGACAAATTCGTTGTAGTAAATCAAACTCAATTCCAAGTACATGAATAGAACTAATTCTACCGTTATACAATAATTCACCCAAACTTACCTCTAGATTTAGGTACCCCAATTACCCTCGTAAAAATACGCCCCAATTGTTAAATCCTGACACTTGCCAAACACTCTTTGAGCTTAATTGTAAGCCAAAAGAATGAAACCCAATCATCACTAGATGATTGCTCTCCTATTGACTAATATGGTAATAACTAAAAGAAAACAAAAATAAATTAAGAGTTACTTTACACGCTTCTAATCAATAAGTAAATAGGTATAAATCAAACCTAAGTAGTGGCCTCAATGAATCTGTTCATGCCTTGGTTACCAAATAATTTTGAATGCGTCTTAAGAGGAAATACTCACAATATGTGCAATGCACTCTTTCTCTTGAATGCTCACTCACACTTTGAAGAAAGACTCAAAGTATGATTTTTACAAATTTTTCTCTCAAAATCAAATCCTAAGGAAAAATATCTAAATTTTTGCACTAAATCTGTTTTAAAAGATTATCATGATTTTTAAGAAAAGATTTCAAAATTTCTTTATTGAAATTATAATCAAAATTTTCTAATTAATCTCTCAAAAATAACGTTCAAAAAATAAATAAGGTAAAATCAAATATTTCAAAAAAGGGATTTAATCTCAAATCAACTTTTTATTTTTCAAATAAAAAATCAAATCTTAAAAACCTATTTAGATTAAAAAATAATTTGTTTTTATCTTTCTTCCTTAGTTTCCAAAGCTTAAAGAGGATCTAACATGATCCATCTCATCCAACCATTACATGAAATGTAAGATCTTATCTTGAAACTTCAATCTTCACAATTTCATGACAATTATATTGCATTCACTTCTTCATAATTCATAACAAATTAAGTCTTGCAACAACCTTTCAAAAACTAAACAAACTATAGTTAATTTGACTTCACTTGTTTGTTATCATATAATGCGACTTGATAGACATTTGTTTGCCCAGATTGTCTAATAGTTAGTTTTGTGGACTTTTTTATTTTCCAAACAAAAAAAGGCTTTATCATCCACAAAAGCTTAATTTCCACTTTAAAGCCAAAATTTTAGCTTTCTTTCTAAGTTTGGCACACACATTTGGAGATGCAACCCCTCTACTTTTTGTCATCCATCGTTGTATTTTCACCAAAGATCTAAAATTTATAGTTTTTTTTTTTGGACCTCATGGCTACCACTTCCATAAGCTTTATCTTTATCGTCAACTATTGTTGAATATTTCACAAGCGCTACATGGACTAGCACATTTCCTATCCATTTTTCCATCACTATTATCAAATTATTATTCACCATTAGTTATACACGATAACTCTCACTCTTAATTGCTCCAACAGTATTATTAAGATCCAACTTGACATCCCATTTTTACAAATTTTAATTTTTAACATCATAATTTAACTTACTATTGCCACTATAATAAAACAACATTGGAAAACGATATGTTAATTTCACAATAAAGCATTATATCACCCAATGCATCAACATTTTCACCCACAAAACTTCCTTTTCATTTTGCAGCCAACCTCTTTTGTTTCTTGACTTTTTGTTTTCAATGGACCCCACATTGACTACTTCCACCAATTTATTTTCGTCATCAACTATTTCCATTACTATGATATCTTTCACTACAATCTGAAGACTGAAAACCTCTTACTTGATAAGGCTGCCAACCTCAAAGTATCAAATTATGGGCTCAATGTTGCGAGTCATCAAATTTGAGTCAATGGGTTGCTCCACACAATTTACTATATGTCAGCCTATGTAGTGTTGTAGTTCCTAGCAAAGAAAGGCTACAATGATGCCAAGGTGGACACATGGTCATACGATGTTATGCCCTTTGTTCTAGTTGTTGGGTACCTTCTTTTAACAACTCTAACTTGATGGTGATGGTGTTGTACAAGAAGATTTACAAGTGGGAGCTTCAATGCTTTTAGAGATGAGGTGGTTCCTGTCATGGGTTCTAGACATGAACCCAAAGATGAGGATCACCATCAATTAGCCTAGCTACTAGATTATTGTGTTATTTTTGTCATGATTGTTGGACTAGACGAGAATCATCATTGACAACCTTAATTGCTAGATCCTTGAAAGCATTTTTAGTGCTCCTGTCGCACCTAGTAATGGGTATTATTATCATTCAAAATAAGACACATGTATTTAATAAGTTAGTCGTTAGCTAATGGCGGAGCCACTTAAAGACTAGTTAGGGTCTTGGCACTGGATAATTTTCAAAAATGGTACAGGTTTTCTTTAAATATTATGATACAGTCTTGGCACTAGATGAGTTTTCAAAAAATGGTATAGCCCTGGCACTAGTTGGGTTTTCAAAAATGGTAAAGCTTTGGCAAGGGCTAAAATTATTTCATGGCTCCGCCACTATTACTAGCAATTGTCTCCATTCTTCTCTCTCCTCAATGCTGACATGACAATATGTTAACATTGTGTCTTGTTTCTGTTGAATAGACATACCGAGCAGTGGGTGCAACATGAGCACTTAAATATTTTCTAGATCCTCGTGTTATTATTTTATTGGGTGGTGTCCTTCCACATGACGCCATGGTGTTTTCATTATGTAGTCTTTTCACGTGTGCAAAATTTATCCATTATGATAATTATTTTTGTTTTTTGAATTTTTTTATTGGGTTGTGTCCTTCCACATAGAGCTATGGTATTTTTCTTATATGGCTTTTTCTCGTGTGTAAAATATGTTAGGGATGAGGTTTCCATACTCAAAAGTGGGAGTGAATTTTAGTATTACAATATTTTTTTGCAAATTTCCTATTATTGTTTCCAAACTACCTTTCCATGCTCACTTTGATATTTGAAAATATTTTCAACACATTCAACCAAACCAAGATACACGAATTTTCATAATTAAACAACCTACACTAACATATTAAATATATCAAAGATGCAATTTATGCAAGAATAAAAGAGTTAAGGGATAGAGAGATTGCAACCTAAGATTTATCCTAGTTTGATCATCACTACTTGTGACCTACATCGATATTGAAGTGTCTCGATCAAATCTTTTACTAATGATCAAGCTTCACAAGTATTTGACAAACCGCTATAATCTCCAAGCTTCCAAGTGCTTGGTAGCCTTACAACCTCTAAACTTACTGGTGCTTGAAAATCTTACAGCAACTTTTAAACTTCACAAGTGTTTGGAAACCTTTACACTTTTGAGCCTCACTCCCCTTAATTCGAAATTCAATTTGGAATGTGTTTGGAAATTAATATACACTCTCAAAGTGTGGATACAACTTGAAGCACTATGGGTAAATGAATTTTTACAATATGATATCAAATATGTAATCTTTGAAAGATATGAAAGAATATGCAAATGATAATATAGAAGCTCTCAAATTATGTTTAGTATGTGTAGAAATAGTGATATAAATGTTTTTGAGTCGTTGAGAATGTGTATATATATATATATATATATATATATATATATATATATATATATATATATATATATATATATATTGACTTTGCCCAAAACTAGCCATTTATGATTGTTGTTTTGTTTCTAGTGAGGGGGAAATTGATTCTCAAGTAAGAGGAATCAATTCCTAACCTTTCTAGTATAAGGGAATTTTTTTTTCCATGAGGAGGAAATTGATTTCCTTCAAGGAGGGAATATGTTCCCAATAGGCGAGAATCCATTCACAATAGATGAGAATCGATTATCAACCTTACTGAAAGTTAGGAAATTTGGTCAAACTCATTCATTTTCCATCCAAACATGTTTCTAACACCTAGAAACATAAGAATGGATCTTGGAAATATATTTATAAGATTAAGACATGCTAAAACATCTTTAATCTATATTTGAAAGCTTTTTCCAAAACTTTTATGCAATCTTGAAATATACAACTTTAAAATCACGTTGAGCTCATGTAATGCAATCTACCGTATACTCTTACAATCATATCTAAGTCTGAAAATGTATTCTAATAAATAATTAGACTTAACTTGTTGCATTCAATTTTGAATCTTGATTATTCACTCGAGCTTTATATTTCGACTTGAAGAATTTCACAATACTTTAAAACTTTTTTGAACTTGATAAGTACACATTTTTACCAAGGCTTTATAACATTAGCTTCTCTTGAAAGTTGTCAATGGTTTGTTGCCATTGATATTGATTTTACTCTTCTTTTTCTTCCGTATTGCTATTGATCCAATACTCTTGACTTATTGCTTACATTATTCCCAACTCATCCATATTCTAGCTACTTTGTTATCTCTTCATTCTTCCAGTATGACTCCAACATGCATATTTATCTTTGCACATAGTTGATGTTTTTTCCTCTTGTTTAAAACTTTTCTCTTTTTGTTATTGCCTCTTTATTATTATCAAAGCATATCTTATATCTACAAGATTTATCCATTCTTATAATTATTTTTTATTTTTTGAAAAGTATTTTTTGTACCCTATTTGTCAATTAGCCTAGCATACAACCCTATAATGAATTATCCACAACCAAGAAAAAAAAACTAGTAGTTAATATAACAAAAACAAAGACAAAAAAAATTTCACAAATGTTGTAATGAGTATAAACAAAGTAGTGACTTCACATCACTGCGAGCTGAACGAGAAAAGTTACGGTGGTCCTGAATCATATGGTCCTTGTCCAAATGTGGAAAACAAAATTTCCACCCTATTCCTCTCTCTTTTTTTCCTTATATTTTCATCCATATCCTTACAAAATTTTCACAATTAGTAAAAGAAGCACCCAAAGGAGATGGTCCCGATCCACCAAAAATCCTTTCCAGCTGAACACAATTGGAATGATAAGGGTGTATGAGCTAATATACTCATCAGAAAACTCAGTTATGACGAGTTAAAATTTAACGGTACCCGATTGATAGCATCATAAAATCCTAATAATTTGAGTTTTATTGGAAAAATAATATGGTTGTAGCGATCATTTGCTAGGAAGTTTGTGTTTATTTTATTTTATTTTGGTATAACCCGGAGGTAGTTTGCGTTTCTTTCACTAGACTTAAAATGTAGTAATGCACAGCTCAAATTATTTTTTGATAAAATTTAATATTTTTTATTAGAAAAATAAGAACCAAAAAGATAACTTTTCTAAAAATTTAGACTGCAAAATTAAAATGAATAAATAATTTTATTATAATTATAATATATTTAAATTATATTTAACTTGACTCCTCATAATATAACTTCCAAGGTGCCAAATGCCAACTGGCAACTCCTTATAATTATATTTTGGGATAATTTCATTTTCAGTTTCTGTGGTTAAGTAGTTTATCGCTTAACCCCAGTGTGATTTCAAACTTGTAACGTAAATGTATTGTGATTACAAATTATATCGTTTAACCCTTTGCAATTTCAAAGTATCACGTATATATATATTCATTGTGGTTATAAATATAAATCACTTATTCTTTTATTTACATATAAGGAAATTCATTTATTTAATTGTATTGCACAGGGGTTTGATTCATGATAAAAATAAATGATTTTTTAAAAATTGATTTAAATTTACTTGAATTAAATTCATTAAAAGATAATTACATTTTCATCGTGAAAATGAATTTAAGTCAAATCTTTTTTTATCTGATAGCATTATAATAATATAAAAAAATAAATTTAAAATAAATAATTTATTTATCTAATACGTCTTTAATTTATCTTAAATAATATTTTTTAGATGATTTCTAAAATATTTCAAAATAAATAATTCAAATATTTTTTAATTTAATTTTTAATAATTAATTTCATTAAAACTTCATTTGTTAATATCATAATTATATAAAATAATAGTTAGGAAAAATAAAGAATTTTATAAAAGGATTAAATGATAAACTTATTTAACAACAATGATAAGTTTAAAATTGTAGGGAGTTAAATGATACATCATGAAACTACAATGGTGAAAATAAAGTTTTCCTTGTTTAGATTAAAAAAAAAGTTTTCCTTGTTTTTTTTTTCTGGATTAATTTTTTATGACTAGTATTATTTATAGAACCTGTAGAAAACCACAAAATAAATTATAATTATACAAACACACATAGCTAGAGGGATCAATCATCAATGTTTTCAATGTCATGAGGCACTGTAGACTAACATACAGCATCCATTTGGATGAGTTTTTTCTTAAAAAAAAAAATTATTATTCTTTTTTTAAAAGAACTTTTTTTTTTAAGAAATTAGAATCATTTTTGCAGTTGAATTATTATCTAAAAAGTATTTTTAAGAAAAAAGATTATTTTGACTTTTTCCAGAAGCCAGAAGTCGTCTTGGCTTTAAATATATATATATATATATAATTTTTTTTTGTAATTTTTGCTCTTTCCAAAATTCGCATACAAATATGTGTACATAAACTGGAAAATAATTTTATTGTGAAAAACAAAATTTAAAAAAAAAAACTCATCCAAAAACCCATAATCTTTATTAGAATATGCGTACGAGTCAAGGCAAAAATTATAATTACTAAATAAAAACAATTATACTCTATAATAACTAAAACTTTAATTTTTTGGTAATCACTAAAACTTTAATTTAAATTTATCTATCCTACAAGAATTAATGAATTTCAACTTCCATTGGATTGGTGGTCAGACCACAAGCCCAACAATAAGGTTGAAAATTAATACCCGAGGGCCTGGCTCTTTTGCTTATGCTTCTAGGCTTATAAACAGAAATAATGCACAGATAGGAATTCTTCCATACTACAATCTAGGCGGAATTGATTACTGTTTTTTTTTTTTTTTTCCTTTCATAACCTAAAAGACGAAAAGAATAAATTATTTTGATACTTATTTTCTTCTTCTTTTTAAGTTTATTTTTAGAAATAAATGCTTTAATTATTTTTTATTTTTTTTAACTTGTTTTCAAGAAATTTTTACTTGAACTTTAAATTACCCCTACAGCTAGTCACCACCTCCGGCTCCACAGCTACCTTTGTTTACGGAACATCCTCAAACTTTCAGTGTTTATTCTCAAACAAAATAATTATATAAAATAATTTTCAAAAATAAAAAATATAACAATAGAAACAAACTTGCTCCTAAGAGGGAGGCAGGAAAATTAACAATGTATTCGCCACTCAACTCAGTTCTTGCTTGGTCCACTTTAAAATATAATGTCACATTACAAAAACAAGCACGAAGTTACAATAACACTTGAGTTGTTTGGCTTTGAATGCTTGGTCCAGTTAAGATCTTATCCTCTTGCTCCACCAAGAATACTAACAGACAGGAATGAAAAGGAAATGCAGCTTTTGAAAATAAATTTTACAAACCGTCTTCCAGCATTGATATTGTACTTTAACAGGGACATGAAGTTATCTGCGAGAGAAAAAGGTTTGCCCCACATACCCACCATCCATAGACCTCCTCACATTCCACTCAAACAACTTCCGGTTATCTCTCAAGACTGCAGCAGCATCATGATTCAACGGATCCTCATAATTTGGTTCCTGCACAAAAAAATATATTATAATCTAAAATGTCCAAAAAAAATTATATAAGAAAATGAAAAAAACAGAGTCATACCGTGAAGAGATGACACAATCCATAGATGATAGTGTTTATATTGAGGACAGGTTTCCAATCTTCTCGTAAGATGTTGAGGCAAACATTTCCTTCCAAGTCAATATTTGGATGGTAGACCTGCATATACGACATAGGTAACAAATTAATTTATGATTTTGAAACAGACTAGGAATCCCGCAAATAGGTCACAACTCACGAGCAAAACTAAGCACGAGTTAATAATACCGAAGATAATCAAGATAGTCCTACCTTTGTCATGCACTTAACCTTTGGTGCCTCATATGGATAGATAGGAGACACTTGGAAGGAAAACAAAAATGTGCCACCTCTGTAACAACAAACAAAACATAGTAGAGAATAAGGTTTTCTATTTAGTTCCTCTTCACTTTCCGGGTGGGGAATGGGTATGTAGATCCAACCACATTATACATATGGAGTATTTAAGAAAAAGCATAAGAAGACGACAACGATCACATAGGGACATCAAGCTTTCCATAAAAGTCAACTTTATAAAGCTTAATCACAAACTTCAAAGAAATCCCAAATAATATGGAAAGCTCCTTACACATAATATCCTTCATCAGGTTGGATTAAAACTTCAAAGTTCATCAGGTCATCTTTGCCATTGGGGAATTGTATGACACAAGATTTCTCGAGATTAAGCTCACTTATATCTGCAAGACATGACATGACACTCCACTGAGAGAAAAAAACAACTTGTACAACAGAATAAGATAGCAGAAACTACAGGCTCAAACAATGTCAGAACAAGAAAGGAGTACCAACTAAAACACAACTTGAGGAACAATATCATAGCTGTACCACTGAACATAACTCATTACAAGGTAGCAGTATGCATCACGACACATCTCAGGAGAGAACATAAATATTAGAATGTTAAGCCAGCAAATGGTCAGATTAAATTCCTGTTTATCCCATACTAAAAAAAAAAAAAAAACCTTCCCATAAAAAATAATAACAAAACAAGTAAATTTATTGAAACTGGCTTGCAAATTCCAAAATAGAAAACCTTCCATGAACATAGGGTAAAAGTCACAATTGCTGTAGAACAGCATAAACAATTACTAGATGATTTTTTTTCCCCAGTAAATTCATTTAAAATCCATGTTTTACTGTGTCCCAAGCATGATGGCCATCGACAACCACCAGAATCTAAAGAAATAAAGATGAAGAATATAGCATGAATTAGCTGAAGGTCCTTTTGATACATACACACAGGGTTTATCGCCAATTCTTCTAAAGAATATGACCCCAATCTTAAAGTACCTGACTTTTTCAGTTAGTCCTAAATCTGAAACTACCCCCCACCCCCATATAACTTGTCAGTCTTGTCAAGGATAAAAAATGTTTTTAAGATTTAAGACCAAAAGCCCTTGCTTGACTATTGACAGATCACTTTAACTTCTTGCAAAAGCTTTGGCAATCCTACGTGTATGGAATAAACACACCCCTTGTATGCTACGCACATGAAATCAAATGTTATATTATAGTAAGGATGTGTTATGATATGATACAAACTACAAAGCACTAATGCCTATTTATCTTAATATTAGAACAGAAAATCTTAAGTTTCCTATTTCCAACTACCAAATAAATCAATTAAGATTCCAATTAAATTGACAAACTCCTATTACACACCCTCCCTCCAGCCCCAAGCACCCACTAAAGTTCCTGCTCTGATAATTCCAAGCAGCATAAACTCCTTTGACACATCAATTCTTTGTAGCACATGTCTGACCAACTGACATGCACATTCAAAGCTTAGTGCCATACATGTTTTTGGCCAAGATTTAACAGACATAAAAGTTGGGGTACCTTTGTGAAGACGCAACTCCCCAGCTGATTGCTTCTTAACAGGTGGTTCTCCACTTGCATTCTCTGCAAGCTCTCTCTGCTTTTCCTTTACTTTAAATAATTTAATCATCGTCCTGTTAAAGTGAAAACAACTCTAGCATGAGGGAAAACAACACATTATTTATCAGGGTAGAGCAAATTACTCGCAAACAAAAAAATCTACAACTGTCTTCCAGAAAGAAAAGCAAGCAGATCAGAATATGCAATCATGCCACAAGATTAAAAAGGGGGAGGAGGGGACAAATCAAAATTTGCACTTACGTCCAATAGCCAGTTTCAGCTAAAGATTAAGATGATAAAACTACATGGTTCAT
This sequence comes from Gastrolobium villosum, assembly GCA_032173675.1. NCBI lineage: Eukaryota > Viridiplantae > Streptophyta > Magnoliopsida > Fabales > Fabaceae > Gastrolobium > Gastrolobium villosum. The sequence continues at coordinate 112,698 of JAVKPL010000423.1, forward strand.
TCGTTCATGCTTATTGAGGGAGAGAGAGAGAGCCCTTTCAATCAAAGTGAAGTAGAAAAGCATAAAACCCTATAACAAGGAATGAATAACGCGACAATCACAAAATCAAGGCCAGGGCGCAGCGCAGAAAGGGAAATCGAACGCTTAAATATGAGATGAAGGAAGAAGGGATCAGCGAATTAAAAAGTAAAAAACCGATACGATAAAGAAAAGAGGAAGAGGAAAAAGAACGGAATTTGAATTGATAGGAACCTGTTTGAGAAAAAACCAGAGAGATAAAGGACAAAGAGTGTTCGGGGTGACGGTGTTTCGCTGCTGGCTGGTTCCGCACGCAGTACTGCATTCACGAGTTCTAACAAAGATTTATTTTTAACTCTTTTTTACCATATAAAGCCTTCGTTATCTGGATAGATATTTTGCTAACGTCACAAATATGTTTCTGATTTTTTATGGATCCCTTATATTGGAAATATGATCAGTATTTACATGAAGTAAAGATATCACGTGAATGTAGAACATGTAGGTTTTAAATTTGTGGGTTAAAATGTGGGATCCACGTTTAATTTTCAAGTGATTTAAGTGACTAAAGTGTCAAATGGGTCACAATTTTCTGAATTTCTCTCTCCTCTTCCTTCTTCTCCCATCATGAGTGTGGCCATTGGTGAGGGTGTGAAGCTTTGTGATTTCTAACTTTTTTTAGAGACACTTTTGAGAGAAATTTTTAACTACAAAATTGTTGTTTCCCTTGAGATTGTGAGTGACTTTTATGTAGAGTGCACATTGTGAGATCATTGTGTGAGGAGTTATGCCCATAAATCAGCCACGAAATTTATGACTTTTTGGTGAAATTTTGGAGACTCTTAGGTTGGGTTGATTCATTGCTTGGAGGTCCATTCCCTTGGATCATTGGAGGCTATTGGTGGTAAGTTTTCTCATTCTTAATGAGTTTTCTATGAGATCATAAAAATGGTGAGGGTTTTGGTTATGTGATTATGAGTTATGGTAGTTTGGGGCTTTTAATGATGTTGCTCAAAAAGAATTTAATGCTTAGAATGATAAATGATGATGATTGATGTAATAAAAATTATTGTGATTTGGAAAATTATAACTTAGTGAAAATTGGAGTTGGTATTGATAATTTTGTGAAATAACATGTGTGTTGGATTGGATAATTGAATTATGGATTATTGGTATGAATTAATTATACCATTAAAGGATTTGTATCAGTGTTGAAATTAAATGAAAATCTTGGTGTGTGCTTTCCTTGAAGGATTCGAACCATAGGTGTTGGAGGGAAAAATTGATGTGCAAATATTGTAAAAATTAATGATTGATGTTTTGAGGCATAGAATTATGATTTGGTGATTTGTTCAATTGACAAAGAGAGTTAAGGTAGTTGAATTAAATGAGAAAGAGCCATTGGGCCTAAGGGTTTCAAATTGATTAAAAGTCTTTTAAAAATTAATTGGTTGTTTGCAATTGGTTGATGATCATTGTGTTGATCATATAAGTTGTCTCTCACGGACGCGATAGTGGAAGATTGAACTTGGAGCGTACGTTGTGGAGCCTTGTTTTGGATAGGAGGTAAACCTTTGGAACTTAGGTTTTGTCCCTTGTGTGCTCCACCACACCTAGTGGAAGGTTATGGTTGGATTTTGTGTCTTTGGACATTGTGTGAATATGTATGTTCAAGCATTATTGTTTGATTGTGTGACATGTTTGGATCATGTTGTGTGTTAAATTTTGTGATCTCTGGCCAGTAGATGTGTGTTGGTTTGGACTTCTGTTGGAGATATCCTTTGGGGATTCCGGTCGGGGTTTTCCGTGGGGCCAGCTTTGGAGCGGTACCAGAATGATCCAAACGCGGGACTTCCGCTGGATAGGGCTCATAAGGAGTTCCGATTGGGTTTTGCCATTGGGTCGTCTCATCCATGGGAGAGGCACCAGGAAGATTCTGGGAGTTATATGATGGGATCCTTAAACGGCATCCTGATATGGATGTTCTTGGATTTGTCCCCAATTGTTTGTGATATTTGGGTCCTTGAACGGAATCCTGATATGGATGTTCTTGAATTTGTGCCCAGTTGTTTGTGATATTATATGTCTTTCATCTATACATAATGTTAATTATTGCACATTAAGTGAGTCATGGGGTAGAGTGATCCTCTAGTACCCTTGGTTTATTAAGATATATTTGTATATCTCACCCCGTGTTTGGGGACACCATTTCAGGTTATGTTGAGCATGAGTTGCATATGGAGGGCATAGCATGTTGGAGGATTCCATTTGATACACATAGCATAGTGTTTAATATTTTGGACTTAGGTTAATATTTTGGACTTAGGTTATGAACTCGTTGTATGTTGATATTCTCATGCTTTTGTATGTTATTGAGTATATATTAAGTCCTTTAAAATTGATGTATAGTTATTATGCCTTTGGTTTATATTGGTGTTTTGGTGAGCATGGAACTTATCATGGCCACACCTTATCTTTATTGAGAGAGAGAGCCCTTTCAATCAAAGGGAAGTAGGAAAGCATAAAACCCTATAACAAGGAATGAATAACGCCACAATCACAAAATCAAGGCCAGGGCGCAGCGAAGAAAGGGAAATCGAACGCTCAAATATGAGATGAAGGAAGAAGCGATCAGCGAATTAAAAAGTAAAAAACCGATACGATAAAGAAAAGAGGAAGAGGAAAAAGAACAGAATTTAAATTGATAGGAACCAGTTTGAGAGAAAACCAGAGAGATAAAGGACAAAGAGTGTTCGGGGTGACGGTGTTTCGCTGCTGGCTGGTTCCGCACACAGTACTGCATTCACGAGTTGTAACAAAGAATTACTTATTGGGAGGAATAGGTTATTTATAGGGAGGGATAGGTTATTGTGAAAAATAAATAATTATACGACCACATCTTAACCGTTGATTTCCGCCAATTAATGGTTATTATTTTTCAAATCAAACTCATTAATTAATTATTAATTCGCAATAAATGATAACCGTTGATTGACGGAAATCAATGATTAAGATGTGGTCATAACATTGTGCGTAATATTATTTATGTGTCACAATATCCTATCCCTATAAATATATCATTTCCTTCTCTTTCTTTTTTAGAATGATGCACATTTTTTTCAATGGGATAGGTTATTGTGACAAATAAATAATGTTACGCACAATGTTACGGTCACATCTTAACCGTTGATTTTCGCCAATCAACGGTTATCATTTTTCAAATCAAACTCATTAATTAATTATTAATTCGCAATAAATGATAATCGTTGATTGACGGAAATCATTAGTTAAGATGTGGTCGTAACATTGTGCGTAACATTATTTGTGTGTCAGAATATCGTATCCCGGGATAGGTTATTGTGACACATAAATAATGTTACGCACAATGTTACGACCATATCTTAACCGTTGATTTCCGCCAATCAACGGTTATCATTTTTCAAATCAAACTCATTAATAATTATTAATTCGCAATAAATGATAACCGTTGATTGGCGGAAATCAATGGTTAAGATGTGGTCGTAACATTGTGCGTAACATTATTTGTGTGTCAAAATATCCTATCCCATAAATCAAATCAAAATTGCCTGCATATTGCATAATCAAGATAATATTAGTGTTGTAGGTACATAACTTATGTAAGTTAATAAGCTACAAATCATTCAAATACTTCAAAAGAAAAAAAAACTATTTGTGTTTGAGAGTTAAAAAAAAAAGACATTAATTTATGAAAATAAATTACTTTTTTTTATAGACCGAGCGGGTTACTAGTTGAACCGACCGGGTCACCGATTTTTACGAAAACAGGCCGGGTCACACCGGTTCTGTAACATGGCCGGTCCAATATGAAAACTGGACCGGTTACATGACCGGTTCACCGGTTTCCGGGTCGGTCCGATTTTTATATCATTGCCTACACCTGTTTATTTATGCACACTCTCTCCCATTATCTATCTCTTTCTCTTACTCAAAATAACATAATTTTACATTTTTTAAAGGAAAAGGTTATACTTACAACCTATTTTTATTTACACCATTTTACAACCATATCTTAATTATTGATTCTCATCAATTAGCGGTTATTTTTTTCGCAAATTAAACTCATTAATTAATATTTAGTTCACAATGAATGATAATCAATTATTAATGGAAATTAACGATTAAGATATAATTGTAAACAAAAATAGATTAATGATAACCGTTGATTGGCGGAAATCAACGGTTAAGATGTGGTCGTAACATTGTGCGTAACATTATTTATGTGTCACAATAATCTATCCCTATTTTTTTGTCAACTCTCTCTCCTCCTTTATCTATCTCTTTCTCTCTCTTAAAATGACACAATTTTACATCTTTTAAAATGACACACACTTTATCATATATATATATGGAAAAACATTTATCCTCTTAAAGGATCTAACTTTACGTCATTTTAGATCCGAATAGTAGGGAAATCAACGATTAGGATTTATTAGATTTTATTGTGAATTACTAATTAAATAATAAATTTGACCTAATAAATTCTAACCGTTGATTGACAAAAATTAACGGTTATGATCTAAAATAACACAAAGTTAGATCCTTTGAAAGAATAATTTTTTTTTCATATATATATATATATATATATATATATATATATATATCTTAAATTTTGGGTCATTTCAAATCAATCACTATAGATTTTAAAATTTTCTCAATTGATTTTTATATTTTACATAATATATCAGTGGGCTTTTTTGTCCAACTCTGTTAACTTCCTAGTGAAGGACACATGAGAATATCTGACCCGTGCATTTGTCTTAAATCTTGATCATTTAATATTTTATTTTTAAAATATGATTTAAACGTTTTTTCAGTCATCGTAAATTATTATTAAAACAAAAACAAATTTTAGAATAAGTATTAGGGTTTTGGCAAAAAAATTAATTTATTGTTTTTTTAATAAAAAATTACGAAAAAATAGTCGTTTTGGAATTAATTACGAAAATATAGCAGTCAAACACGCCCTACGGGAGGCGTGACCGGTTGGAGAGAGACACGCCCAAATTTGGGCGTGACCGAGGAGAGAGACACGCCCCATTTGGGGCGTGTTTCACCAGGTGCTGCCACGTGGCACAAAAGTCAACAGATTGACCATGAAAATTTGGAAGTCTATAACTTTTGACTCGGGTATCCGAATTAGGTAATATTTTTTTTGATTCCACGTAACTTTTCGAGATCTACGTAATGACATCTCATTTGACATATTTTGTCTCTCACAAGAAAAAATTGTTTACAACAATGATACCATAAGAACGTTTAAACCCAAATTAATAAACAGAAAACCACTATTATGATTAGAAACATTCATAGTAAAGATCCGACGGTGTAAACATTTGGGCATGACCGAGGAGAGAGACACGCCCCCATTGGGGCGTGTTTCACCAGGTGCTGCCACATGACACAAAAGTCAACAGTTTGATCGTAAAACTTTGAAAATCCATAACTTTTGACTCGGGTGTCCGAATTAGGTAATATTTTTTTTTGATTCCACGTAACTTTTTGAGATCTACGTAATGACATCTCATTTGACATATTTTTTCTCTCACAAAAAAAAAATTGTTTACAACAATGATACCATAAGAACGTTTAAACTCAAATTAATAATCAGAAAATCACTGTTATGATTAGAAACATTCATAATAAAGATCCTTATTAAAGAGTTAAGTGAGTGCTTTTCGTTTTATTTTGATTTTTAAGTTTTTGTTCGTGATTATAAAGTTATGTCATTTTAAATAAAACTATGTCGTTTTGATATGATTTTTAAGTTTTTGTTCGTGATTATAAAGTTATGTCATTTTAAATAAAACTATGTCGTTTTGATATATTTTGACCAAAATCATAAGGATCTTTATTATGAATGTTTCTAATCATAACAATGATTTTCTGATTATTAATTTGAGTTTAAACGTTCTTATGGTATCATTATTATAAATTCAATTTTTTGTGAGAGACAAAATATGTCAAATGAGGTGTAATTACGTAGATCTCGAAAAGTTATGTGGAATAAAAAAACATTACCTAATTCGGACACCCGAGTCAAAAGTTATGGACTTTTAAAGTTTCACGGTCAAACTGTTGACTTTTGTGCCACGTGGCAGCACCTGGTGAAACACACCCCAAATGGGGCGTGTCTCTCTCCTCGGTCACGCCCAAATTTGGGCGTTTCTCTCTCCAACCAGTCACGCCCCCCGTAGGGCGTGTTTGACTGCTATATTTTCGTAATTAATTTCAAAACGACTATTTTTTCGTAATTTTTTATTAAAAAAGCAATAAATTAATTTTTTTGCCTTAGGGTTTTATGTTTATTATGTTGTAGGAAAAATGATTGTGTAATGTTATAGATATTCGTATTGCGTGCCATATTTTTCTTTTCTTTTTTTGTTTTAAAATGTGTGGACCCCACAAAATGTTGTGTGTGTAGGAAAGTTTGTTGTGTTATGTTAAAGGATAAAATGAAAACCCTAAGTATTATGGGCAAGATCACAGGCATTTTCACCATTTTGCCCCTAATTAATTATTTAATAACCATTTTGCCCCTCACTCAGAACTATCTACCAGTCTGCCCCTCTTTAGTCGATTAAGTCAAAAATTTAATCGATTAAATGGTCAAAATAGACAAAAATCGTTGACTTGAAGATTTAGTCGATTAAATCTCCCTATTTATTCGATTAAATCTCCCTATTTCTTATGATAAAGAGAAAATTTTAATCGATTAAGTTGAAGATTTAATCGATCAAATCTTCATTTGACCATTTAATCGATTAAATATTCAATATAATCGATTAAAGAGGAACAGATTGGTAGATAGTTTGCAATCAGGGGTCAAATGATTATTAAATAATTAATGAGGGGAAAAAGGGTGAAATAGCCCAAGATCACGTGCTCAATAATGGAAATTGGAAAAGAGGGTGTAAGGAGGTTTTAACCCCTAAGAATGCAATTCACAACATAATCAACTTACATTATATAAGAAAAAGAAATTTTATATTCTTTCTTATATATTGATTTTTTGTATCCTACGGTTCACATGCATTACTAGAAAAGGCTTTATTATTGACGAAATTTATCAACACAAAATATTTCATTGAAAATAGTAACAAATTTTTTGATAAAAATTGAATTCCGTCAAAAAACAGAGATGAAATTTTTTTCCGTTGGAAATAAAGACGGAATTAGAGACAGAAGAAGATTCGGTCAAACCATTCTATTCTCTAGTATTGTTTCTGAAAAGAAACATTTTTTTTCTATTTCTGTGCCTTGGAACAATTTTTGAGAAAAAAAATGTGTTTGATTGTTCTATTTTTATTCCGAGAATAAGAATTGTGTTTAATAACACAACAAATAATATAATAAAAAATAATTCCTTTTAAATATAAAAAATTTCGAATCATCACTTTCCTTTCCATATGGTGTGGTTGTGGTGGGGTGGCGGCGGCGGTACGATAGTGGTGGTGGCAGTGGCGTGGTGATGATAGTGGTGGTGGTTGTGACCGCAGTGGCTGCGGCAATGACAGTGGTAATGGTGGTGGCGGCGGCGGTGGAGGTGACGATAGTGGCTATGACAATGGTGGTGGGGATGGTGGTTGGTGGTAGCGACAATGGTAGCGGTGGCATGGTGGTGGTGGTGGTGGTGACGGTAGTGGCTGTGACGATGGTGGTGATAGGTGATGGTGGTGGTGGTGATGGTAGTGGCGGGGGTGGTGTAGTGATGGCAATGGTGGTGGTGGTGAGTGGTGACAGTAGTTGCTGTGACGATGATGGTGGTGGTTGGTGGCGGTAGCGGTGGTGGTGACGGTTGTGGCCGCAACAATGGTAGTGGTGGTTGGTGAAGGTGGTGGTGATTGTAGCGATGACATCGTGGTGGTGGTGACAGTGGCATGGTGATGGCGATGGTGGTGGTGACGACAGTGGTTGCAATGATGGTGGTGGTGGTTGATGGCGGTAGTGGTGATGGTGGTGGTGGTGGTGACGGTGGCGACGGTGGTAGTTGTGGTAGTGGTGATGATGGCATGGTGGTAGTGATGGGTGGAGGTGGTGGTGATGGTGGCGGTGGCATTGTGGTGATGGGGGGTGGTGACGACGACACTAGTGGTACGACGGCGGCGGCGGCGATGGCGATGGTGGCGGTGGTCGTGGTATTAATGACGAAAGAGATGAAGAGTGATTGAGAAATATAAGTGTTTCTCATTTTGTGCCCGGGAACAAAAAAACAGAAATTTTCTTATTCTTTTTTCTGTTCCCCAGCACAAAAATTAAACTGGTTCATCCTGGGAACAAAAAAATAAATCGATTTTACCAAACGAGTTTTCTATCCATTTCTGTTCTCGGGAACATAAATTAAAAAAAATTGAGTAAAAATACCCTTTTGGGTCCCTAACAAAAAAATATGGTTCCCACTTTAGTCCTTTACAAAAAAAATTAGTCAATCGGTCCCTATGAAATTCAAAGTGGACCCATTTTAGTCCTTTTGAGAGACTAATATGGGTCTTTTTTGAATTTGTGAGGGACCACGATTTCAACTAAATGGGTCCACTTCGAATTTGTTAGGGACCTCGAGACTATTTTTTTTGTAAAGGACTAAAGTGGATACCGTGTTTTTTGTTATGGACCAAAAATGTTATTTACTCAAAAAAATGATTCCGAGAAGGTTGTCATGCACACCTTTAGTGACGGAAAGTTTCGACGGAAATTAAATTCCGTTGAAGTTTTTGACTAAAAATTTTAGTTTTAGTTTAAATTTTCTACAAAAACCAATTCCGTGGAAAATTTCAACGGATGAGTGATATGATGTCCAGGATCCCGCAAGGACTGTTGTATAGTCCTAGCTGTTTGGATACTCAATATCAGGTGGACAATGATGAGACACTACCACCAACCCAAGGCCCTAACAATGAAGATGAACATCTTAGTGATAATGGGGAGGATTGATGTCTCTTTTTCACATAGTCCTTTTAACATTGTTCTTTATTTGTATGTGTGATATTGACTTGTATACATTAGTACTTTTCATAATATATGATGTTTTGGGTAATTTATGTTAGTTTGGATGTGTATTATCCGTATGAAATTATCTCATATTCATACTTTTCATTTAGTATGGTGTTTTTGTCATTGATGATAGTTTGGATATATACTATTTGTATGAAATTACCACATGTTTATTAAGTACACTAGTATGTATTTGTTGAATTAAAAGCCATATGAAATAATTTTTTATAAAAAATTCATAATATTATTTTCAACAGAATTCTAGTTGAATTCCATTGCGAACTAATACACAAATCTTTTCCAGAAATATTTTTCATCAAAATTTTTGACGGAATTCTATATATATTCCGTCGCAAATTGTAATAATTTTTTATGGAATTATTTTCTTTCAAAATTTTCAATGGAATTATCGATTAATTTTATTGCAAATTGTGAAGAACTTTTCAACAAAATTATTTTTCATTGAACTTTTTGACAAAATTCTAGCTAAATTTTGTCAAAAATATGGATATTTTTAGTAGTGATTTCTGATAAGTTATTAGATATAAATATGATCAATGACTAAGATCGAGAATGTAACTTATATTAAACCACTAGGTTTGGTTTAGTGATGAAGGGTTTGGATTGGTTGTATTAGGTTATGTATTCAATTTCTACTTGTATGAAAAAAAGAATGTAATTTACACTAATATAAAATATACCTGAGCCATGCAATTTAAGTTGTTTATGCATATATATTTGTTCATGCATTTTTATCAGCATATTATAATATTATAAATAAGTTGTTTACTATTTTCTTTATATATATATATATATATATATATATATATATATATATATATATATATATTTGCTATCAATTTAAATTAATAAATTTGTGAAGGATGTCATTAAATGAAAAATATTATTAAGAATTTAATGATAATTAATGTTCATATACTTTTCAGACCACAATGTTATATAGAGCTCAATGTTGGCCAGTATATAGGCAACATGAGCATAAAATAGGAGTAACAAAAATGAGGATGTTAAGATGGATGCCTGGTCATATAAGGATAGATAAGATAAGAAATGGAGATATTCGACGAAAGGTAGGAGTAGTATCGGTGGCTGAAAAGATGAAAGAACATAGATTAAGGTGATTTAGTCACGAAATGAGAAGACCACTAACCCCAACTAGTTTGGGATAAATGTATTGTTGATGTTGATGTTGATTCCAATGGCTCATCAATCTTGTTTAATACCTTTTGTCTTATTGATTTAGCTAATTGAGCATTATGTTTTTTATAGATAAAAAAGCTTTACCAAGGAAATGTCATTTTCATATTTGAATTTTTTCCCTTTTAATGTTCATTAATTTTTTAGAATAAAAAAATGGTGTTCAGAACACATATTATGAACAAGCATATAGATTCATGTATTAAAAGAGACAACATGGATAGTGGATAAAAGATGATTTATACTTCTAATGACTCCATAATTGTAAGTGCTAAATCTGATTCTAATAAGTTTAGGGAGTTGTTGATTTAAGTAATTATTATGCATGATTTGTTATTCCTATTTCTTAAGGCATTAGGAATCTACTTCTATTATTGCAAGGAGACCTAAATCTAATTACTAGGAGTAGTTTGAAGGCTGTTTGAAAATGTATAAGAACGAGAAAGAAAGATTATGCTTTGTTGAAGAGGAACTTAAGTAAGGCAAGTTTAACAACTAATTTGTGGACTTTCTATAAAAACTGATAGTTTTATATATTTCTTTACAACATGTTTTGTTAATCATAATTGGCAAATCCAAAAAAGGAATTTGAATTTTTAGTCATATGTCACTTCCTTATTATGGAATCTCATTAGCTAATAAATATATACTTTTTGACGCAATAGAAGTTAGAAAAGAATGTATTTGCAATTACATTGGATAATGCTTTTGCAAATGATCTATGTATTAAGTTAACACATTCAATTAATGCTTAATGATGGACATGTGTGTGTTGAGGATTTTTTTTTCAATTGTGATATTGTTCTCTAGATTTGATTATTCATGGCTATTTGGAAGAGGTTGACACTTCTATTGTAAAAGTGAAGTAAAGTACCAAATATGTGATGGGGTCACAGGTTATGAAATAATTTTTTTTAAATGTGTCACTTATAGTTCACTTGTTTCTAAGAAGGGTTTGAGGCAAGATGTTCTACTATGTAGAATTTTACATTTATCATGCGTTAATAGTTCTTTGTACTGTAAACATGTTTTTATACATCTAAGATTTATTGATTCTAACTTCAAATACTATCTATCTGCAGAAGAATAAGAAATGATTGAAAAAATCAACAAGTTTTTGTTTATGAGGTTACTTGTATTTATCTGGCACTTGGTGTGCAACAACAAATTTGTACTTTCCTTTGTTATTTAAAGCACACTTGACATTACAAAATGACTTGCAAAGTGATGATGTTTAATTAAGGCATGGATTCCATGAAGTTCAATAAACTCAATAAGTATTGGTCTGAATATAGTATGATTTTGGATACAACATTTATTTGGGATCCTATGTATAAAAGCTTCATTCTTAATGGTTGCTGATAATATCTTAAGTGTAAGTTAATCATTTGTTTTATCATTTTCTATTTTATTTGTTGTTTTTCTTCTTGTCTAAAACTTAGCTTCATTTCTGTTTCTATTTAATTCAGTTAGGAATTATGTCTTTTAATGAGGTCATTGTACCCCAAAGGTAATAGCTTGAGCTAACGGAGTCAAGGTTTGATGCAAGGCTTCAATTGGATGTATTGACATACTAGAAAGATAATGGGTATGCCATGGATAACTCTGGCCATTGCAACAACTTGTGAAGCCATTGGTAATGCTTTTGTTTTATTTGTGGTTATGGATGACTTTTTGGCTATATAATTTTCTACTCTAACTATTTTGAATACTTTTTTTTATAAATAATGAAATTGTACCTGTGGATGTTTGACTGAAGACATAATTGGGGGATTATGTGGTGGAGCAATAAAAAAAAGAACTTGGTTATTTACAATCTAGTACAACTAAACTTCATTGTATAATTTTATCTTGAGTTTGTACTTTGTACTGGCCATGAGGTTGATAATGGTATTATGAGAATTATGAGGTTAGTAATATTTATAATAGGGAGTTACATCTATCATTTAACATGACCACAACAATTTTCCTACACATATAATATTTTATGGCACCCGCAACTTTTAAAGCAAAAAAAAAAAAAACTCTGGCACGCAAAACGAATCTCTGTAACATAACACAATCACTTTTCCTACGACATAACTCTTATAAAACCCTTTATAATATTCTTATTTGTATTATTTATGAGGTTATTGATTTTTTTATGAGGTTGATGAAAACTTATGATGAGTTATGTTGGTAACTTTGGTGAATGTTGTCTATGCTTTGTTTCGTATGTTACTAAGATGAAGTTGGTGAAGGTTGGAATTTCAGGTTTTCTTGTTGTTTTCAATTAAATTTTTTTTAAATCAAATTCCTAAATTTATCTTATTGTGTTATGTTGACCCGCAATACACATGAGGTCGTGTTTGGGTTCAAATTTTTGACATGTAAACGAATATGTGTTATGTTCGGTTCAACACAAACCCAACTCATTGACATATATTGTCACCCCCAAACTAATATGTGTTATGGATAATATTTTCTAAATACAAACCAAATCAAGTCTATAGCGTAAACATTAGTTATGTGACTGAGAGATTAGATGAGCCTATTGTTTCTAGACAATTCTAATTATGATTCGTTCCTATTTGTATGTTAATGGTTTTATGAGTTAATTTTATTATTATAATCCTTTCGGAGATTTTTTATTTGTAATTAAGATTAAATATAGTTTCATTATATTAGAAGTTAGTCAGAGGACAACACTATAGAAAAGAAAGTAATTCCATGAGAAATACTTTTCCTTGCCCATTCCTTACAAAATTAGTAATGTTAGTCACTTCATTTTAGACATCAACGAAATTGTCAACTATTTTATTTGGCTATTTAACGCCTTTTAACAAACTTAATATTATCACGTGTCATTATTACGTATCTTACTATCTCTCACGTGTTATTTACTTTTCGTGTGTTTTAATTAGCAAATATTAATTTGATATTAATATCACCTTCATTCTTAATCGTGCATAGCTTTTTCCAATATATACCACGATGATCAAGTCTGTTCTTGAACGTCATGGTTGACTCCATCTAAAATTTAAAACAAGCTATAACATAACTTGATATTGTCCTAGGTACAGATGAATTAAAGTACCCTGCCAATTTTGAACAATATTTAGTTCTTCCCCACGGTAAGATGCATGCTTTTTTGACTTTATACATAATGAAGACAAATGCTTCTTTTCTTTTGGCTTTAGTTCAACGAGACATGGTAGGGGTGGCACTCTTTAGATTATGCCATTAGATTACGGGATTTGAATTTCTCATTATTAGATTAGGGGATTTGAATGCCATTAGATTAGTCTTATATGTTACTTTGCACATAAATCAAAAATCATAACATAAAAATTGAATTATCATACAACATGAGAAAATATTTTTCCTTATATTAAATGTTAGCTTCTTTGTTTAGTTCTATTTATTGTTTCTTTTCTTTTCCTTCTATCTCTAAAAAAGAAATAGAGAAAGTTATCTTGAGAATCAATATTTTCTTTTTACATTCAAGGATAGAGGAAGATGATTGCTGATTTATCGAGGTTCACTTATTCCCGACTAACCACTTTTTTTTTTTATAATGATAATGTTATTTTATAACTTCTTTAATGTACCTATCATAAAATAAATCTCACAACACAAATTTAAATTTTTTTATACGGATTCATTGTTTCCCTACTAACCACTTTTTTGTTTTTTTTATAATGATAATATGTTGTTTTATTATTGGTTTTATGTATTATCATAAAATAAATCTCACAACACAAATTACATTTTTTTATCATGTTATAATTTAGGAAAAAATATTTGTCATTTTAAATGACAGCCGTTTTAGCTAAAATTAGTAATTTTTATTTAATATTTAATTTAAAAAACTTCCACTTTCTTCTACCATGATTTCTGTTTCTCTCACCATAAAATACAGTAATTTTAACTAAAATGACACAATTATACGTCCTTTAAAAGGATAAAGATTAATCCCTATAATTTAATTAATCAAGATTTTTGTTTTATAAATATAGATCAGATCAAATTTATATTTAAGCAAATATAGAGCTAACAAATTGCGTTAGGCTTAAAATAGGCTAATTAAATAAGCAAATATAGAATTAATTTGAATTAATTTTGTTGATGTGATAAAACAAAATTAATTCAAATTAAGATTAGACACCTGGATCATAGTTAGGAAGAGCATTAACTATGGGTAGAATTCATCATTTCCTTGAGCAGGGTCAATGTGGTTTATTGCGAATTTAATAAGGTGAAAGCATCTAATAAACTTCTTGATACAATCTTTATGTTACCAAACTCCCCCAAAGAGATTTTTTATTCTTGTGACAAAAATTGATCTCTATCAATCTCTTGTTCTTTTCTTTTTTTTCCACCTATAGCCCCTCACTTGACACAAATAGGAAAAAGAGTTGTCAATTTTCTTTTTTCTTTTTTGTTTCTCTGAAAATTCTGGTTCTCCGAGTTGTCAATTTTTGTAGTTTAACACCCTTCTTGAATCATACTTTTATATATAGAATTTTTTTTTCATATAATAAGAGATATTTTTCTGATATTATGCGATATCAAAATTCATATTATCCTTTTTATTTTTTCTTTAAATTCATATTATCCTTTTTATCTTTTCTTTTCTTTTAATAAGTGATCGATATCCTCATTTATTGAATTTATGGCATGAAGAATCTTATTTCATATGACATGAGAAGCCTTTTATATATATCACATCAAGAATATGTACGAATATATTGAATCACGTCAACTTCAAATTAAATGTATCATATAGGTATGCATTAAATATGGGTAGTTGTAACTAAAAAATTTAAGGTGTTAGAAATCCATTTTCTGGAGCAGGGTCAATGTGGTTTATTACGAATTTACTTTTATCGATGAGAAGTATTAATTATCTGTGGCTGAAATGTGAAAGAAACTCTTTTTCCTATTTTTGTCAAGTGAGTGAGGGCCTATAGATGGGAAAAAATAATTGATGGAGATCAATTGTGAACATAAATTAAAACAATATATGACCACAAATTTAATTTTGAAAAAAAAGAAAAGAAAATTATAATGTAAAAACTAAGAAAGATATTGTTATTGACCATAAGAATCATGTTGTAATATATATATACATTTTTAAGTATGCTTGCTCCTTATTTTTTGTTTATTGATTCGGAATCATTTTGTATGAACTATAAACATTATAACTGTTAGGTCCGAGGTAGACCGTATTGTTATATCGGATGGTATGCGCTCAGAGATGATGTATATGCCCAATGTACTAGGCTATATGCCGAGGTCCCAATCACTGCGCACCAGCAATAGGCTTTACAACCAGGGGGTGGTGTGTGTGCACAATGAGTGGAATAAGCTAGGCGATTCAGAGGTGTGTACCTGAGATGTCTGAACTCTTATTTATAGAGGTACCTGGCTCGGTTGCTGAGCTCTATTGTTGAGATTTCGTCCGACTTGGTCGGCCTCAACGGGCGTGTTTCAGTCAGTTGAGATTTTGCCATATCTCCATCCGAGATATTCTCGGAAGACGGTTGAACGAGCTTCATCCGTAACAGTTGCCCCCCAGCTTGGGATTCCGAAAGTCGGAATGCCGAGATTCTCTGGTTTAATTGGCCGTTCTTCACCTTGCCATTTATTCCACGTGTAAACTGTGTCGGAGGTCGTAACTCTCTTCGAATCTTGTTATGATACCCAATCTATTTTGTGAGGTCAGTGGATTTCGAATGTCGGAACCCTTGACATGACCTTTCAGCTTTCTGACCTTTCGTTTTATTACCACTTTCTGTCCTTTCGTCTTACTCCTGCAGTGACGGTTATAACAGGACACGTGTACTCCCTTTATTGGCAGTTCTGCGCATTGGGCAGGAATACTACTCTGAGCCTAGAATAGGCCATGATTGTGATCATTAAATGCAGGTAGGCAGCGCAGGTTGTGCAGGGCGTGCAGGGTGTGCAGGGCGGCGAAAATCCCTTTTTGCCCCTGATGCTTCAGACGTTTGGGAGACCACCCTTTGGTCTTCCACCCCCTTTCAGCCCTATATATTCGCATCAGCTCATCACCTTCTCTCCTTTCCTACTTCCTGCTCTCACGCGTCTCCTAGGGTTTTCTGCATATTCCTCCTGTTTGTCCCAGTGTTCTTCATTCGCGTTTCTTCTACCCAGTTTTGCACCAGGTAATTTTCTCTTTCCCTTGTAGATTTCTGTTTTTTTGTTCGTTTTCTAGCTGGTAAGGAGTGTTTCTTGTCTTACCCACCTTTTAAGTGGGTAATGGACACTCCTGGTAGTTCTAGTGGCCGAAATGATAGTAGAGAGGTGTCTGAAGAGATGATAGGTAGGTTGCCACGATCCGTTCAGTACTGGTTTTACGGTAGGGAGTATACCGAAGAGGAGGGGCTTCAGCAGCTTCTCCGAAGTCACCGAGGAGGTCGTCAGACCTCCAGAGGTGCTCGCGGTAGGAGAGGTAGAGGTCGGAGGGGACGCAGGGGTGAACACCCCCAACCGTCTTTTACTAGAGGTGCATCCTCCTCGATTCCTCAAGCTTCAGTTTCTGGATCAAGTTCCTTTTCTGAGCCAGTTCCCTTGTCTTTTATTCTTCCTCCTCCACCGTTTGGACAAGGTTCGGGGTCTGTTTTAGATCGGATCCCCCCTTTCCAATTGAGTAATAGTTCTTCCAGCATTTCTTCATCCGAGCTGGGTTTTCCCAAATCGGAAATCCCTTCCACCTTTGATGACTCGGCATCCAGTCAGGTGCCCTTCGTCGATCTCCTTAGTAGTTCTGATGACTCTATCCCTTTTTCTTGGAGTCCAGGCCCTTTACCATCTGATTTAGATGATTCTGGGTCAAGTCAGGTTGATTATATTTCTGATCCGACTCCTTCGTGTTCCAGGGACCTGACAATGGACAATTCTGATGTCGATGAATGGGTTCTTCTAGAAATCCTTCATATGCGGTCAGTAATGACTCCAGCCGACGTCTCCCAGCTTCCTCTTGGGAATCCTGAGGGGGTCGACCTTCTTCCACCGGGTGATTTTCCGGTATGCGCAGACCCCATATCAGATGAGCCCTGCTTCTTCTTTTTCTACCGGGATCTGGTCACAAAGGTCGGAATTCGGCTTCCGTTCACAGACTTCCAAATGGCCGTGCTGCGTCGGATTCGAGTAGCGCCTTCCCAACTTCACCCAAACTCGTGGGCTTTTATCCGTGGTTTTGAGCAATTGTGCTCTTACCTCTTCCTTCCTTGTACAGTCCCCCTATTTTATTTCTTTTTTGATGTCTATACGGCTCGGAGTGGTGCCGAGTTAAAAGAGAGGAAAGGGTGGGTTACCTACCGAGGTACCCCTGGTAGGGGACTTTTCATTCCTTACTCTCAGTCCTTTAAAGGCTTTAAGAATGCCTATTTTAAAGTGGCTTCTCGTCCTGATTCCCTCCCCTGGTTTGGCAAGGAGCTGCTGGATGATGGGAACCTATTATGCCACTTCGAGTTGTATTGGACGCGAAAACACTATCGACGTCGTCCAAAACACTACGCCACTCCCTTGTCCGGGCTTTCCAGAGCTGAGAAATTCGCGGTGCGGATTTTAATCGAGTATACTGACGATTACGGCGTCATCGACTTAAGTCGGATAGTAAATAAGTTTGGAGACGATGCTATTTATGAGTTTGGTATGTATGTCGAGTTTTTTGTTTATTTTTGACAATTCTCCTTTTGGTACTCTTTGACAATGCTCTTTCTGATTTTCAGTTGGCATGACGTCGGCTGAGTATAAGAAGTATCTACCCAAGCGAGCTGGCAAGGGCAAGTCGCGAGAGGCTGCCCCTCTTGAACCAGAAGCGTCGAAGCGACGGCGGATAGACATCATTTTGGGGGAGGACCCACCTGCTGACGAGGTGGTTCCTATTGAGATTTCCCCCCCATCACCAAGTCCAGCTGCGATTCCTGCTTCCCAGGGGACCCAGGGGACCCTCCTCAGCTTGGAGCCAGGGGAGCTGTGGAGGTCAGGTGTTTCTGACCGTCTCAGGGCAGCTTTGAAACCTCCCCCTAGTCTCTTCCTGGATTCTGGCCTGACTTCTTCTGTGAGGGTCATGCTGAAGCGGATGGAGGAGGACGCCTTAAAGACGACCTCATTGATCCAGATATTTCAGGACCTCCTCCAGAATCTGGACCAGGCGAATGCGGCCAAGTCGTCCCTTACTGCTAAGGTCGTGGAGTTAGAGCGATCTAAGTCCACCCCGGAGGTTAAATTTGGGGAGCTGCAGAAGGAGGCAGACGAGGCGAGGGAGGATCTTCGTCTGGCCAACTCTAAGGTCGGTGAGCTGAGCGCCGAGAAAGAAGCCCTTACCAAGTCTTCAGGAGATAAAGACGTCCAACTGCAGGCGCTTCAGACTCAGCTCGATCAAAAGACTGCCGATTTTGAGGAGGCCAGGAACGTGGTAGTTAATGCGGCCGTCCAAGCTTTTGACAACGCCATTGCTCAGGCCCGAGTTCTTAACCCAGGGCTTATCGAAGAGGGAATGGACGTGTCTTACGAAGTAAAGGACGGCGTCATTGTTCCGGGTTCTCCTGGTTCCGAGGAAGAGGCCGAGGCTAGGACCCCTTAATTTCAATTTTCTGTAATATTTTGTAATCATTGCCGTTTTCGGCTTGGCTTTCATTGTTATAAACAAACTTTGGTTAATCCGAGCTCGTCAAATTTTACCATATTGGTTTCATTTTTATTTACCTTTATGGCTTGCGAGTCACTGATGACCGATCTAAAAAATGTTAATTTCATTTCAAAGGTTCATTTCTTCAACGATCGTGACATACATGTCGGAATCATAAATGGAGGCGTTTTAAAAACAACTGCTCATTTATTCATAATAAGAATGTTTACAAATTCGAGCTTTACATCCCGCTTATTTGCTTTAAAATCAAACCAAGTACTGTCCGAGCTCCATGGCTCGTCTTATTTATGTGGACTAGAGTCTAGTACTTTGACCATGTCTTCACACCTAACTGTAATAGGTTTTCAGCTTGTCAGCATTCCAAGTTCTTTTTACTGGCTTCTTTGATAGAGTTTCCAGAGTGTAGGCTCCCTTTCCGAGATTATCCTTGACCCTATAAGGGCCTTCCCAATTTGCTGCGAGCTTTCCATCTTTGGCATTCTTGTTACCGATGTCGGCTCTTCTCAAAACTAGGTCGCCACTCTGAAATGACCGAGGTCTTACTTTCTTATTAAACCTAGCCGTAACTAGGCGCTTGGCCATCATATTTTTGTATCTGGCGTTCTCCCTGCACTCATCCAACAGGTCGAGCTCAATCAACAATGCTTCATCATTTTGTCCCTCAGTGCCTTGCAGTCTTTGGGCCCTTCTCCAGGACGGTTCTCCGATCTCAACCGGAATCATTGCTTCGCAACCGTATGTTAGCCTGAAGGGGGTTTCTTCTGTTGCGGATTGAACACTTGTTCTGTATCCCCATAAGACTAGGTGTAATTGCTGTACCCAGTTTCCTTTGGCCTCGTCAAGCCTTTTCTTGAGTCCGTTGATTATTACCTTGTTGGCAGACTCGGCTTGTCCGTTGGTCTGGGGATGTTCCACTGAGGCGAAATGGTGTCTTATTTTGAAGTCGGTCATGAGTTATTGGAATTTCTTGTCAATGAATTGAGTTCCGTTGTCGGTTACAATTTCTGCAGGGATTCCAAACCGACTTACCAGATTCCTTTCGAAGAAGCGGCGTATCCTGGCCGAGGTGATGGTGGCCAGGGGTTCAGCCTCAATCCATTTGGTGAAGTAGTCGACCGCGACTATCAGCCACTTTAGTTGTCCTTCAGCAGCAGCAAAGGGTCCTAATAGGTCCATTCCCCATTTAAAAAATGGCCAAGGTGCCGTTATGGTCTGCAATTCCTCTGGGGGTGCATGAATTATCAATGCATGCTTCTGACATTGCTCACATCGTTGAACATGTTCCATGGCGTCGGCCACCATTGTTGGCCAGTAATACCCTGCTCTTAGCGCCTTCTTAGCCAATGCTTTGCCCCCCATGTGATGTCCGTTGATGCCTTCATGGATCTCGGATAACACATATTCAACTTCATTTTTATCAAGGCACTTCAGCATGGGTGCATAGAAACCCTTTTTGTAAAGTTGACCCTCTACTATAGTGAAGCAATCCGAGTTCCTGACCAGCTTTTTCGCCTCTTTAGTGTCTTCTGGCAGGGTTCCTTTTTCAAGGTAAGCCACGATTGGTCTCCTCCAATCTTCGGTGTCGGTGGTTATCATTAGGACGCATGTTGGTTCCAAAATGCTTTGCTGAATAACGGTGCGGTGGTTACCGGGTCCTTTGGAGCTTGCTAATTTGGACAGAATGTCGGCCCTACTATTCTCATTTCGAGGGATGTACTGAATCATTACCTCGTCGAACTCGGCAAACAATTCCTTGACTCTTTGGAGGTACTTCATCATGAGGGTGCCCTTGGCTTGGTACTTTCCCTCAACTTGGGAAGTAACGACTTGAGAATCGCTCATGATTTTGACTCTCTTTGCTCCGTGCTCTCTCGCCTGCATAATCCCAGCAATAAACGCCTCATACTCGGCTTGGTTTTTTGAGGTTGGAAATGCCAGGTGGAGCGAATGCTCAATTGATACTCCTTCCGGGCTTTCGATGATTACTCCCGCGCCGCTTCCTTTAGAATTTGAGGATCCATCCACATACACTGTCCAGAGATCTTCTTCCAACTTCTCCTGTTCATTGCCCGGGGTGAGCTTCAAGATGAAGTCGGCAAGTGCCTGTGACTTTATTGCTGGCCGAGGTTCGTACGTCAAATCAAACTCGGATAGCTCGACAGCCCAATTAATCATCCTTCCAGCCAGGTCAGGCTTATTTAGTATATGCCTGATGGGCTTGTTTGTCCGCACTATGATCCGGTGGCTTTGGAAGTAAGGTCGGAGCCTTCTTGCCGTTGTCAGTAAAGCAAATGCCACTTTTTCTAGCTTCTGGTATCGGAGTTCTGGTCCCTGCAATGTACGTCCAACGAAATAGATTGGGTGCTGGTGATTATCCGTTTCCCGGACCAAGACGGCGCTGATAGCTTCCTCCCCCACAGACAGGTACAGGACCAGCGTCTCTCCGGGTTCTGGTTTTGTTAGTACGGGAGGGGTAGCCAAGCAAACTTTGATGTTGTCGAATGCTTTTTTGCACTCTTCCCCCCAGCCGAATTCTGCCTCCTTCTTGAGGAGCTTGAAGAAAGGCAGTGCCTTCTCTGCTGACTTTGGGAGGAATCTAGTCAAGGCGGCAAGGCGGCCTGTAAGTTGCTGGACCTCCCTTTTATTTTCTGGCTGCTTCATTTCCAATACCGCCCTACATTTTTCGGGATTTTCCTCAATTCCTCGGTTTGTAAGCATGAACCCCAGGAATTTCCCAGCTGGTACTCCAAATGCGCATTTGGCCGGGTTCAACCTGATCTTCCGAGTTCTCAATTGCTCGAAAGTTTCTCCGAGGTCAGCGATGTGCGCTGAAGTGCTTATTGATTTGACAATCATATCGTCAATATAGACCTCCAGGTTTCTGCCGATCTGAGTCTGGAAGACTCGGTTCATCATTCTTTGATAAGTGGCCCCAGCGTTTTTGAGGCCAAATGGCATAACATTATAACAGAAATTTCCTTTTTCCGAAATAAAAGTCGTCTTCTCATGGTCATCTGGGTGAAGGGGAATTTGATTATACCCTGAGTATGCGTCCATAAATGAAAGCAACTGGAAGCCAGATGAGTTGTCAACTAGCTGGTCGATATTGGGCAATGGGTACGAGTCCTTTGGGCAGACCTTGTTTAGGTCTGTGTAATCAACACAAATTCTCCATTTTCCGCTTGGTTTTTTGACCATTACTACATTCGACAGCCAGGTAGTATACTGTATTTCACGAATAAATCCGGCCTCCAAGAGCTCGTCCACATGTTCGTTTAGAGCCTGTCGTCTGTCTATCCCAATCTTTCTTTTCTTTTGGGATACCGGCTTTGCTCCCGGATACATCGATAGCCTGTGGCAGCAAAAGGCTGGATCAATTCCAGGAATCTCGGAGGCCTTCCAAGCAAATACGTCGGAATTGGTCTTTAGGAATGCTACGAGTTCGTTTTGAAACTCTAGCTCCAGAGACTTTCCGACCTTGGTATAGCCTTGGCCGTCACCGCGGATCTCGACTTCTTGTAGTTCGCCCTCAGGTTGTGGTCGAGGCGATTGTTGCTCCTCTCGCATGTCGAGCTCGACCAAGTTGACCTCTCTGTCGGTCGTCCTGAAAGCTCGGTGGCTTGATCCTTCCCCCTTGTGCGGGGAGGAGATGTCGGGTCGCCGTGATGGGCCCGAATTGTCTCATAATAACACTCCCTTGACTCTCTTTGATCTCCAGGGATCGTGATTATTTCGTGGTTGGGCCCTAGCATCTTCATGAGTTGGTGCTTGGTGGATATCATCATGTCCCAGTTGTGAATGGTAGGACGACCAATGATTACGTTATAAGAGGAGGAAGTGTCCACTACCACAAACCGAACTCTCTCGGTACGGAAGGAATCCTTCGTGCCAAGGGTCAGTTTGAGGTCGATGTAACCTTTTGGTGGGGATGGTGCTCCATTGAAGCCAAGGAGCTCGGTAACACATGGCTTTAGGTCCTTTTCATCCAGATTCATCCTCTTGAAGGCGTCCCAGAGGATTATATCCGCACAGCTTCCGTGGTCGAGGAAGATTCTCCTGACTCGGCAATTGACTAGCACTCCAGTGACTACCAATCCGTCAGTATGTCCTTGCACGACCCTTGCCAGCTCTGCTCTGGTGAAGTATATCGGAGGGGGTTCAGGTTCGTCGAGCTTTGGCTTAAAAGTTGGCCGGTCTCTAATGGACATGACCTCTTTTAAGTATTTCCTTCGGGCGTTCGCCGAGTCTCCTCCGCCACCCAATCCCCCACTTATCACATTGCATTCGAACTCTGCTTCAGGAAAAGCCTCCGTTCTGTCGTCGACTTGCTTGCCCTTGGCGTTGCGGTCTTGCCTCTGGTCTCTTTTGTCTCCCCGCCTCGGACTTCGGCTTCGGCTTCGGCTTCGGCTTTTTTGTCTGGGTTTGTTGTTCTTCTTACCTTGCGTACGAATTATGTACTGTTTTAACTTTCCTTCTCTGACGTGTTTTTCAATTGCGTCTCGAAGGTCCCAGCAGTCGTCCGTGATGTGGCCGTTTTGGTCATGGAAGGCGCAATATTTGCTTTTGTCCAGTCCGCTCTTTGCCCTAAGGGGGCGAGGTCGGTCGACGTTTCGCATCTCGGTCTGGGCTACTTCCCTCCAGATCCTGGATCTGGGCACGTTTAATGGTGTATAGTCTTCAAACTTCGTTCTGGGAGAACGATCTTCCGTCTTCTTCTCGCGAGTGTCGTTCCCTTTTTTGGACCCCTTATGGTCCCGATCTCTACCGTTCTTCTTATTTGGGCTTCTTCTAGACGGGCTCCGCCCACGAGAGTCGACGTACGCCTGCTGCATATCCTCCACGTCGATGTATTTGTCGGACCTACGTCGGAATTCTTCGAGGTCATTGACCGGGTTCTTGTAGATCGACCTTGCGAGGGGGGAGTCGCCATCTAATCCAGAAATGATTAGATGGAGGTGCACAGCTTCAGTGAGACCGCGGACCTTAAGTGCTGCATCTTTGAACCTATCAAGGTATTTCCTTAATGATTCATTGTCTTTCTGACGAATTCTTCCTAGCGTGTAAGCCGGCATGGGATGCACCTTGCTGGTTGCGAAGTTTAGGCGGAAAGTTCGCGCTAAATCTTCGAACGAGTCAATTGAGTTTTTGGGCAACCTGGTGATCCAGGTCATTGCCTGTCCCGTTAGGGTTGTTGCGAAAATTCTGGCCTTGATGGGTCCTGTAATCCCATTAAACAGCATTTCGGTTTTGAAGGCCTCCAAGTGGGCTTCTGGGTCTTGGCTCCCATCATATGGAGGTATTCTGGTGCTCTTGAACCTTGGGGGGATGGCCAGGTTCATTAATCTTTCCGTAAATGGGCTGTCGTTAGCTTCATCGTCGTTCAGATAATTTTGGTTGTTGGTGGCAATGTTCTGGCCTCCTACCTCTTGCTGATTGCCGAGGTGTTGAGCCAGGGTTTCCAGGACGTTGACTTCAGGAGCGGACGTGTTATGGGGTTGGGTAGCTCCATTACCCGCAGTAGCATTTCCACCTATGTTTTGGTGCTGGTTCCCTCCGTCCTGAGCCTGTGGCCCGCTTCCGGTTCCACCTTGAGCGGTCCGGTTTCGTAGTTCAGCCTACAGCGTTGCCATTCTTTCAGCATCTAGTCGTTGTTGTGTTAGGAACCTGTTTTCCATTTCCTGCATCCGCTGGAGGATTGCTCCCATTGCCATCGAAGTTACATTCGGTGGCTCGGGTGGGTGATTCATAGTCGTTGTGTTTCCAATCGGTGGTCTAGGAGGCGGCCTCTGTGATCCGACCTCTTCGACTCGCACGTCCACCAGAACCGGGCTAGCGGAAGCCTGGAGCTGCTCCAAACCAGACATTTGGGATGGCCCCTGAGCATTGCCCGACGTGGATCTTGCGTTGGTCATGGTGTTATGGGAATCGAAATTTACCGAGTTCCCACAGACGGCGCCATGTTAGGTCCGAGGTAGACCGTATTGCTATACCGGATGGTATGCGCTCAGAGATGATGTATATGCCCAATGTACTAGGCTATATGCCGAGGTCCCAATCACTGCGCACCAGCAATAGGCTTTACAACCAGGGGGTGGTGTGTGTGCACAATGAGTGGAATAAGCTAGGCGATTCAGAGGTGTGTACCTGAGATGTCTGAACTCTTATTTATAGAGGTACCTGGCTCGGTTGCTGAGCTCTATTGTTGAGATTTCGTCCGACTTGGTCGGCCTCAACGGGCGTGTTTCATTCAGTTGAGATTTTGCCATATCTCCATCCGAGATATTCTCGGAAGACGGTTGAACGAGCTTCATCCGTAACTAAGAAAGATATTGTTATTGACCATAAGAATCATGTTGTAATATATATATACATTTTTAAGTATGCTTGCTCCTTATTTTTTGTTTATTGATTCGGAATCATTTTGTATGAACTATAAACATTATAACTATGAAATATGCAATTGTAAATTTATAGTTTCAAGTGCTATTTTATATTTATGTAAGTTCCATTTAATTTGAATCAGTAGTTGAGCTAGTATTCTCTATGTAATTAAGACCTTTTTTAATTTCCATGACTTGAATGTATAATAAAAGGGATGGAAGCGCCATATATGGAAGCAATAAAGAAGTTTTAAAGAAACTGAGAACTTTCAAAGATGGGAAAATCAAGATATCCAAGGATGGCCACCTTCTTCATAACGAAGATGGAACAGCAATCTCAGGTGATATTCGCAATAGTTGGGCTGGTGTCTCAACCTTGCAGGCCCTTTTCGTTCAAGAACACAATGCAGTTTGTGATGCACTCAAGGTATATGTTAGATAAATATATTATAAAATGGGGAACGATATTGTAACAACCAAATTTTTATACTACCATGTTACTACCAATCAATTTCACCGTTAGATCGCTTATGTTGATGCAACAGTTATATTTATTTCTATATTTGTATGGTCATGATTTCCCAAATTTAATACTTTATATTTATTTCCACCTTTGTATGGTTATGATTTCCCATATTTAATGCTTTCACTTTAAATTTGGGGAATCATAACCATACAAAGATGAAAATAAATATAACCGTTAGATCAGCATAAGCGATCTAATGGTGAGATTGATCGGTAGTAACATGGTAGTAATATAACTTGATTGTTACAATATCATTCCCCTTATAAAATTATGGGAAAAAAGTTTGTTCTTTTAAAACATACAAATTGTGTCTTTTTAATTTTTAATATTTTATACATAATTATAATATAAAAAGTTATTTTTTTTCTCTCCTTAGACACTTCAGCTGACATGGAGAAAGAAAAAAAATAATTTTTTATATTATAACCATATACTACCCGTAATACATAATGTAAAAAAAAAAAAAAAAACTAAAAGGGTACAATTTATGTCCTTTATAAGGATACACTTAACCCTAAAATTATTAATGTGATCTTTATTTAACACCTCAAGTTTATTTGTTTGGTTGAATTATTGCTTTATAATATTATCCCATTTTTTGTTAACACACTTGACAAGGTGAAGAGAAGCTAAGAAATTAAAAAATGTACTATACTTGGGTATATGTAATATATATCATATCTCATACGTGCTACAAATAAGTGACAATAATTAACTAAGTATTGTATTAATGCATCAGAATAATTACCCGGACATGGAAGATGAAGATCTTTATCGGCATGCAAGATTGGTGACCTCAGCTGTGATTGCAAAAGTTCATACCATTGATTGGACTGTCGAGCTTCTTAAAACTGACACTTTACTTGCAGCCATGCGTATGAACTGGTAAAAGACTCCACAATGTTCTAAAACATCACATGCATGTTCAATGTTTACAGTTCTATAATCAGTTTGTTACACCCTTAAAAGTTGAGATGAATTTTTTTTTTTTTGAAATTCACAAAAGGATAAAAATATAAGATTATCACATTCTTTAGATAATCAAGATAGAAGAATAAATAAAAAAAAGGAATAAGTATAATTAGGGATATAAATAGACTAGACTTTAGCTTAAATAGACTAGACTTGTGGTAAAAAACATTGGTCTAGGCCTGATCTGTTAGCCTATGTAGGACCCAAATTACAAATCTAACTTGACCTATATTTAAAATAATATCATTTTATTATTTAAATTATTAAAATAATATTTTTATTTATTTTATTTAAAATATATAATATGGTATAAGCCGGCATGTAGCCATGTAGGCTTAATTATAGGCCCGACATGTACAAGAAAAAGTCTGTGACCTATTTTTAAATAGATTTTTTTAAAAGTCTAGGTCTGTTCTATTTTACTATTTGTAACAGACCAAATTTTTCCTAATATAGGCTAGGTCGTAGGCTCCTACAGGCCGACCTATCCCTTTTATTCCCCTTATAATATCTTATTAATAATTATATAATATTATATCTTATTTATAAGAATAAAATAAATGTACTTATGAATTATATCTTCTTCATAATACTTTTTAAGTTATAATTTTTTAATTTTACGTTAAAAAGCTAACTTAATTTTGTAACGAAAAATTTATAAAATTATATATCTTTAAAGTATTTTATCATAATATTTATAGAAATATTTAACATTCTATAATTTTTCTTTTGGAGATATATAATATTTAATTTTTTGTTTTTTGTAAAAATATTTCATTGCATTAAACTAATAGTTAATCAAAGATTAAAAACGAATTTTATTTCAATAAATTTGAAGGTAATAGAGTGTAACTTATTTTAATTTGTTTTTTTTTTTTAAATTTTTTTTCCATATTTTCAGGTATGGATTATTGGGGAAGAAATTCAAGGACAAGTTTGGACATGTTGGAGGAGCCATCTTGGGAGGACTTGTGGGCTTGAAGAGACCAGAAAATCATGGTGTCCCATACTCTCTAACTGAGGAATTCGTCAGTGTCTATAGAATGCATTCACTCCTTCCTGATAACCTACACTTGAGAGACATATCTGCCACCCCTGGCCCCAACAAATCTCCACCATTAATCAAAGAGTATGATCATAAATATTTTTACACTACCACAACACATTTTTCATATTACAATATTTTTCATATGTTTACCTACTCCTTAAAAGTCATTTCCCTCTAAAAGCTTCATATGAAAAATATCTCTCTCTTTTGGTATTAATATTATAGGATTCCTATGAAGAATTTGATTGGACTACAAGGAGAAAAGACCTTGATAGAAATAGGGGTTGCAAGACAACTAGTATCAATGGGTCACCAAGCTTGTGGGGCACTAGAGCTTTGGAATTATCCAGTGTGGCTCAGGGATATCATACCACAGAACATTGATGGCACGGAAAGGCTTGATCATGTGGACCTAGCTGCTCTTGAAAGTAGGATGAGCCAATATCAACCCTTGATTTTAAAATAATATTTAGAGTAAATATCATTTTCGGTCTTCAGCAAATTTCACGATGCTCGCTTTAGTCTCTAGCAAATAAAAATGCTATTCATGGTCCCTAAAAAATTCAAAATGGACCCATTTAGTTGAAATCGTGGTCCCTCATAAATTTAAAAAAAAAACTCACATTAGTTCCTCAAAAGTACTAAAGTGGGTCCACTTTAAATTTCTTAGAAATTATGAATAGCCTTTTTTATTTGTTACAGACTAAAACGAACATCGTAAAATTTGTTGAGGACCGAAAATAATATTTAGTGTGATATTTATTTCCCATGTTATGTGCAACTATGTGACTTGGAATTGACCCAATAATATGATATAAATAATGATGCAGTTTACAGGGATAGAGAGAGGGATGTGGCAAGATACAACCAATTTAGGAGGGCACTATTGTTGACACCTATCTCTAAATGGAAAGATCTGACGGATGACGAGGAAGCAATTCAAGTACTAGAAGAAGTGTACGGTGATGATGTTGAAGAGCTTGATCTGCTTGTGGGTCTCATGGCAGAGAAGAAGATCAAGGGTTTTGCAATTAGTGAGACAGCTTTTACCATATTCCTCCTCATGGCGTCCAGGTAATTAAAAACTATTTAGAGATTTTATAAAAGGAAAAAAATGTTCATGTGATTTTTAATACTACCTAAGTTTTTTACAACACTTAATATATGATATGATATTAGAGCTTTTATATTGAATTGTTGGGACAGGGTTAAGAATAATAAGTATCTACTTGGATTTCCTTATTTTTAGTTTCTCTTATCCTTATAAGTAGGATTCACGCCAAACATGTTTTAACAAAAAAAATTATAACGAAAATCTCTTTTTTTATATCAACATCAACAACATCAATGTCAACATCACCTTTATCCCAAATTGAAAATCTCTTTTTTTATATAATAAAGAAAAAAACCAAAAGCTTCCAAGATGAATTTTTTTTAAACTCTTATCAACTTTTCTTGAATTATATACTTTTTTTAAACGAAAAGTCATAGAGATAGAGAGAGACTTTTCTTGAAATGTGTGTTTTTAAGCTAAAATTTTTATGTAATCACCAAATAATTTCTAGCTTTTTTTTAAGGGTTTTATAAGAATTATGTTGTAAAAAAAGTGATTGTGTTATGTTATAGAGATTCATTTTGCGTGCCAGAGTTTTTTTTTTGCTGCAGGTCCCACAAAATGTTGTGAGTGTAAGAAATTTTTTGTGGTCATGTTAAATGATAGATGATAAACACTTTTTTTAAACTCTTTTTTTTTTACTTTAACTTAAAAGTAGCTTCTAACTTAAAAAAAGAGGATCCAAATATGCTCTAAGTCTTATGCTTAATCTTAAACATTATTTTTTGAGTATTTAAATATTATAATCTATTAGGTTACACTCATTAATTAATTATTAATTCTTAAAAAAATACAATCATCAAGTGAATCTTAATCAACGGTTAAGATTAAATATAAGATTTTTATTCTTAAATTGTGCAAGTTTAATCTCTCTATTAAACAAAAGGTATTAGTAAATAGTAACAACTTAATTTTTCAGGAGGCTAGAGGCTGATAGGTTCTTTACAAGCAACTTCAATGAGGAAACATACACCAAGAAGGGATTCGAATGGGTGAACACAACAGAGTGTCTAAAGGATGTGATTGATCGTCACTACCCAGAAATGACACACAAGTGGTTGAACTCTTCTAGTGCTTTCTCTGTTTGGGATTCACCTCCAAACACCCACAATCCCATTCCTATTTACATTCGCATTCCCCATTAATGTATTTGTCTAAGCAATCTTATTTTGCTATATCATTTCAGTTATATAGACCTATTTATATGTTTGTATTTGGGTTTTGCTTAAATGATGTTTGTTGTACTTGAGTTGATGAATATACACTGGTGTATTTATATGTTGGTGCATGTTTAATTTCAATCAACGTTATGTTTCTCAAATTTTAAATTTTAGTATTATCCAATCTAATTCAGTCTAATTCAATATAAATTTAAGTCATTATGTTATTCTTTATAAATATGAAATGAAATCCTTTTAAAATTTCATATAAAAATGAAAGTAATAATTAATATTCATAATTAACAAAAAGATAAC
Organism: Gastrolobium villosum; assembly: GCA_032173675.1. Lineage (NCBI taxonomy): Eukaryota > Viridiplantae > Streptophyta > Magnoliopsida > Fabales > Fabaceae > Gastrolobium > Gastrolobium villosum. Next base: position 143,138 of record JAVKPL010000423.1, read on the forward strand.
GTAAGGTGCTTCAATGCACCGAAGGTTGCATTTAAAAAAGGTTTAACTTTTCTTATATTGTAGCATTGTAGGAGAGAGAAAAAAAAGTAGAGAGAAGTTGAATGTGGGTCCCATATTTTATATTTAAAATGAAAAAAAAAATTAACTGGCACAGAAAATGAATTTGTGTAGGAAAATGATGTACTCTCATGTAGCATGAGAGTAATATTTTCCTTTAAAAAAAGGGAAAAAAAAGTTTCCGACGTTACTTTAGACAACTTTGTCTAATGTTCATCGAAACACGTCGTTTTGGGGTTGAAAAATTAAAAAATCAGAATGGTAAAGACTATTATATCCCTGAAATAAATTAAAATTACAAAAACACCATGATTTCCATCCCAAAATGACATCGTTTCGATGAACATTAGATAAAGTTATCTAAATTAACTTTAGAAAAAAACAAACCCTTAAAAAAAATATTGAGCTTGTTATTGGATTTTAAGAATTTGGGCTTGTTATTGGGTATCAGGAATATGTTGGGCTTGTTAGCCCGAGTGTACTATCTTGTTTTATCTTTGGGAATGAACATTTCACATTTGAAATTTCATAATAAAAAGTTTTCTCACCGTCTATATTTTTGAAATAATATGATAAGAAAGCTTCTTGTTACAAATTTAATTAGACAGGTCAATATTTATCAAAAAAAAAAAAGAAAAAGAAAAAATTAGACAGGCCAAAATGGAAAATGTCAAAATCATGTATAGTTCCAACTTCCAAGTCAAAGTAATATGAGGATTCAGTCATTATAATTAATGTTGTAAAACCAGGCTCGTAATTGACTCGGGTCGGGGTGGTGGGTCACTGGTTCAACCGTTTAAATCGAATAAATAAATATAAATTCATATTTCATATTTAAAATTTCAAAAAATCATAATACAACTTAACATGATGATAATATATTATTATATGCAGCATAAAAAATTTCATAGTTATAATTTAATAACTCTATGTGTCATAATTATGATCATATAGTTATATCTCATTCTAAAAGTAAACAAGTATTAATAATAAGTCTGTTATAATTCTATGTTAAGAAATAAGCTCTATTATCATTATGATATATCTTTACTATGGTGGATAATAAAAAAAGAGTTTTTCCTATATCATAAAAGAGTTTTTCCTATTTTTTATCCATTCTCGTCGATAAAAAATACTATGTAGAAGTGGATAATAAAAAAAGGTAATGCTTGCTAAATTACAAATAAAGAATGGTCACATAATTTTTTTTTCCTATATCATAAAAGAGTTTTTCCTATTTTTTTTCTCTATGGTCTTTTAACCAATCTATAAATAAATTAATGGTCACATAATATCAACCATTCACATCATTTATAAAATAAAGAATTTTATTCGATTTAACATAATAGATTTTGTAAAGAATTGGTTAATGAATTAAAAAAAATTATTAAATCAAAACAGAGTTTAATATAATGAAAACTTAAAAAAATATTTATTTAATTTTTTAAACAGTTGAAAATATTTTATAAAAAATATTAAATATTCCTTAATTCATAATTTGGACACCCTCTTAGACAAATCCATAATTTATCACCACCGTTTGAACGTTTTGGAATTAGAGTAATAGATCTTTTGTTTTTTGTTTTTTTGTTCTGATAGAATAGATTTCCTTATTTTATTACATGGGACAGGATCCGTTTACAAACTTTTTGGAATTTTTTTACAAATTGCACTATATTCTCCCGGGAGAACATCGTGTAGTTTGCAAAAATTTATATTCTCCCGGGAGAATATAGTGTAGTTTGTAAACAAAAAAAATTGTAAATATAACCTGCCGTGGGACAGGATCCGTTTACAAATTTTTTGTAATTTTTTTACAAATTACACTATGTTCTCCCGGGAGAACATAGTGAAGTTTGCAAAAATTTGTATTATCCCGGGAGAATATAGTGTAATTTGTAAGAATTTGTAAACAAAAAAATTTATAAATATAACCTGATCCTTATTACATACATGTGTGTCAATAAAGTTAACTGCATATGCTCGATCTTGCACCAAATATAACCACAGCAAGATACAGAAAATGTTCCGCGGTAAACTAGTACTGCGAACACCAGAATTTAATTAACCTTTGAAAGTTGCATAAAATTGTGCCACAACTAGTCAAAGTCAACAAAAAGACTTCAAAAGCTCAGAGATGCTTTAAGACCGAACTTTTGAATTGGAGCCTAAAACCTTTTTATTAAACGAGCTTTTATACAAGTCCAAGCCTGGTGTCAACAACTAATTTTAAATAGGTAAGCTCAGGTCTTTACGAGCCGAGCCAAAGGCCCCTGGTTTGTTTAGCACCCCTAATCATCACTACCCAAAAATGACACACAAATGGTTAAACTCTTCTAGTGCTTTCTCTGTTTAGGACTCACCTCCAAACACCCGCAATCTCATTCCTATCTACATTCGCGTTCCCCATTAATGTATTTGTCTAAGCAATCTTATTTTGCTATATCCTTTCAGTTATATAAGACCTATTTATATGTTTGTATTTGGGTTTTGCGTGCCAAAATTTTATTTTATTTTGCTGCGGGCCCCACAAAATGTTGTGTGTGTAGGAAATTTTTTTTGTGATCATATTAAATGATAGATGATAAACCCTTAAATGTTTCCCTGACCTCATGTTCAAGAGAAGCATAAAATGCTTCTGTTTCTACATCATCTTGAGTTGACTTGGCTCAATTTGATTTTTGAAAGACACGTCAATTGCAGTTGTCAACACTGCGAAACGTTTTTATGTGTATTTCTTGTCCACTGGGGGGCCTGAATATTTTGTGTCTATGTAAAACCTGGGTTTTTAGAAGATTCTCCTGAAGCATGACAATTTAGAGTATGATCAAGCATCAGAATGGTGTGGTTATAGCCAATTAAAAACCATAATAAATTAATAAAAACAGATGCATTAGTAATGGTAAACTTACCAATTAAAAGTTATTCAGATGGTGAGATATTCAATTTATAAGTTTGACTAATCATTCTTTCATGCTGAATATATGTAAGCCAGTAATGGTCATTCTTGTAATTTGCTTTTATTTTACCGGTAGTCAGTACACTACAGTTGAATTCACATGGAAATAGTTCAAAGAATAAATTGCACAACATGGCAAATTTAGGTAATCTAGGGAGATGTACTGTCAAGATACTGAAAACTTTTGTGGAATTGACATTATAATTGAACATTGCTTGTTGGTTTGAATAGTAATTTTGATAATAAATACATAAATATGAATCTGAATCTCAATATGCATCTCATGGTTAGAAAATTCGATCTCTTCATAAATAAATACCCCCAAATTGTTTACCTTCTTCACTGGCAGCACCCAGGTTTGACACTGCTGAATTCAAAGCCACTTTTGAAGGTGAAGGACAAGAAGGTTCACAGGCTTCGTTGTCCAAGTCCACATTTAACATGCCTACTTTTTCTCTTTCTGGACACAATTTCCCATCCTGTTGAGATGATAAACTTGAGTAAATTTTTCGAAATTAAGAAGCCAAAATAGCTTATAAACAAACAAGTCAAATCAAAA
>JAVKPL010000424.1:0-14909 GCA_032173675.1 Gastrolobium villosum
TCTAAATCTGTTGGTATTTATCCTCACCAGTTAACATATTGTGTTGTACAGTTCATAGATAAGGATCCAAGATTTGTTAGCTTTGTTATAACAAAACTATTGAAGTATTGGCCGGTAGGAAATAGTCAAAAGGAGCTAATGTTCGTTAAGTGTTCAAAGAGGTTTTGGAAATGACAAGCATGACTGAATTTAATGTTGTTAGTATATGGATGTCCTAGAGACAATCTTTTGATTAAATTAGGACATATGTGGACCTTTTATATTGTCGCAAATAAATAATAAGCACTCTTTATCCTATTTCATATTTTGTCTCAATTTTATTGTTAATATATTATATGAGTAACTAGATAAACCCCTTGGACCTATGTTGGGCCTAATGGGTCACACACTAATACCTTATTGTCTTGATGATATAGCATTAAAGGTATTGAGCCTAATAAAGGTTGTTAGCCCAAAAAAAAGTTTGGAAGCCCACCTAAGAGGGAAAGGGCGCATGATAGTTGTAATGGGCTTGGATGGTCCAAGACATTATTAATTAATTTAATTAGTTAAATTAATTATCAAATATTTGAATTCTGAATCTAAATGTTTGAATTCGAATTTGAATTGACTATGAAAAGTTGTTTTATAACAAAAGGATAAGATAAGATCTTGTTGGAACAAATCCCAAGTATCAAGAGGAGATCTTTGAGCCTCATCCAAGGCTGTTTGGGGTGCTGATTTGGGGCCTTTTTTGATGGTCATTTGGTCAACCAAATAAGCTCCAATCAGATTTGGTTGGTTGAGAGAATATTTGAGTGAGTTGGTTCAAATTTGAATGCAACTACTCAATGTATTTTGACTGTTTTTGGGCTGAATAGGGGCAAGCACCATATAGCTGGCCATATGATGGTTATTAAGTCATATTTTTTACTAGGTTTAGACTTAGTCTCATGAGGATAAGATAAGAGGTTGTTGGCTAGATTTGAATTACAACAGCTCCACTTATTCCTCCCCTTGTGTGCGCTACATAGGTCAGATTTTTAGTGAAGAATCCGATTGATTTTGAATGGTTCTCTCATCTCCTTGATAGCTTCCTTTTGTGAGGTTCTCCTTAGGGTTTTTCGAAAATTACTTAGCCTTTTCTCATAGTGTTCCATGCGCCACTTTTGTGATTTTTCATGCTGGAAAATTCACTCATCTAAACACATAAACCTAAGCCTCTTTCTCCCTTATTGGATGCCTAGTTCCTTTGTGGTGTTCAAGTTGGTGGCTTTTCAAGAAGGGTTCTTGCATCTTGACTTAGGGTGATGTGGATCAACGTTAGAGGGTTTGAACCTTCAAACCTAACACTGATCGTCTTGGAGTTTTTGAATCACGAACAAGGTATATCATACTCTCTTAAAGCATGTATCTTGATTAGCATGTGTGATTCCGCTTTGAAAATTTTTGTTTTCATCCTCACATGCCATCAGCCTTCAAGGCCATTTTCTTTCAAGTGGTATCAGAGCCCAGTTGCTTTACCATCGACAGGTGATGGTACTTTGTTTGTAAAACTTGTTCTCTACGGTTAAAAGTTCTTTAAAGATTTAAAGCATGAATCTTAACATATGGATTTTGAATTACAATGCTTTAAATTGTTAAAGTTTTTATTTTATGAACATGTTAATGTGATTGCTATGCTCATATATGTGTTCATGGTTTTGTTTCTTTTTCTTTGTGAAAGCTTTGAAAAGAAACACCTTTTTGAAAGGGATGATTCGGCCATTAGGGGTACCTTGTGTACCTTGATTGTTTTCTTATTTTTCTCTATGAATTGTTTCATGAGCATAGCATGAAATTTTTGTGACAAAATTTATCATATACATGCCTATATGATTCGGCCATACAAGGTGTGATGGATGCATGCATGGTTTAATCTTATGTTCTTTGAGAAAGAATCAACAAAATTTGAATTATATTAATTGTTACATAATGCGGCCATTAAGAGAAAATTTGAGAAAATTTGAATCTTGATTCTTGTAATGATATTTTAATTGTTAATATGTTAAGACGTATGTATGAACATGTTTTGTGATATTTGATATTTTGTGCTTGCAAGTTGTCTAACTTTTCAGGTGCAAAAGGGAAGGGGATATTCATGGTGCCCGAACTTAAATTTCAAATTTTAAATTAAAGGTGTAATTTTGCTCTATTTAAATTAAAGGTGTAAATTTGAATTTTAAATTTTGTATATTCATTTGTCCGTCCAAAGATGTTTTGGAGTTTTTTTAATTATTTTGCGATTAGAGAATTAGGCTAGTGGCGTTTAGACGAGAAGGAGCCGTGGTCTAAGGAACAACATGCAAGAATGTGCGAGCACCATGACTATCTCATATAAAATTGTTTTATATGCTTGTATGTTTTAAAACGACTAGTATGCATGAGATAGTGTCTCGCGGATATATGCTTTTATGTTTTAAAACGACTAGTATGCATGAATTGGACAAATCGCGTTTGTATGTATTCTCGTGCACGACCAATTACAACTAATGTAATCCAATAGATGTTTGACATAGGTTACGACTAGCATGATAATAATACATATGCGTTTGATGAGACTTAGTAAACCCTAAATAAAAGGAACCCTTAAAGGAATTAATTATTAAGTGCATGATTACCTCCCACCACCAATATTACTCAAACCTCCTCTAAATAGTGGTCCATAACTCAGTTGGGAACCACTGTTTCGTTGAGTAAGAGTAGTATTAGAAGTGTTAGACACTTAGGGTGTTGGTTAGTGCTTAACTGAGAACATGAGTTGCAGGCTCAGCCGGGCTCATGTGCTTAGGGTAATAGTGCTAGGTTGGTTGCATTAGATGCACCACTATGTGACAAGGAGTTGTCAACCTAATGTTAAGAGAGGGTATAAGATATTGTTGATAAAGATCAACCTATTATTTAATTTAATCTTGCGATCTCAGACGAGGGTTAAATTAAATAGTCACACTCTTAAAATCCCACTGAGATAAAATCTAAAAGTAGAACAACCCCAAGTCAAAGTTTAAGGGTTGTTGACTTAGATAAAATAGTGGGAGGGACAAATTATTTAAAGTCTTTAATAATTTGTTCTTATTACACGACAATATATTAATTAATTTATCTTTACATTTTTTCGGTTTTTAGTATGACTAATCCTCTGTCACTGCCCTCAATACTCGATACGAACAAACTGACCGGTTTAAACTTTATGGACTGGTATCGGAACTTAAGAATTGTTCTTAGGGCCGAAAAGACAACTTATGTTCTGGATGCTGATTTACCCGTAGCTCCTAAGGAATGGGAAGCTGGTTATGAGACTTTCGATTTCGAAACTCATAGATAGCACATGGATGACAATGTGATGGCAATCTGCATTATGTTGGCATCCATGTCGCCTGATGTGCCTTCAGCACATAAGTAAATTCAAGTCAAAAAAGAGAAAGATAATGAGCTATTCCTCATTAAAAAGGCAACATTTCTTGTATTTCTTAAATTCCAATTTCAGGAGTGTTCAACTGATTTTATGCTCATTTTGCAGGAAAAGCAAACAAATCTGGAAGAAAAATGAGGATTGGCCAAAGTGAAGACCCACGCTCACAGCGTGGGATTGACGCTGGTAGCGTGGGAATCCAGAAGGATCCACGCTCATGGCGTGGGATTGACGCTCATGGCGTGGGAATCCAGAAGGATCCACGCCCACAGCGTGGGATTGACGCTGATGGCGTGGAAGTCAGAGGAATCCAGGCTCATAGCGTGGAACTGACGCTGAGAACGTCAATTGCGGAAGCCACAGCCGTGTTTTCAGAGGGGCAAAATTGGAAAAAGAGGAAATGTTTTATAAAAGTGAGAAATTAGGTCATGAGGAGACACATAACATATTTTCTGACCTAGAGAAGGACCGTCGCTGCGGAGAAGAGTTGTTCTTCGTTCTTCGTTCATCATTCTATAATTTACAATTTCTTGTTGAATTTTATTTGAGATCAGCCATGACTATGGTTGGCTAGATCTTTTTATTGTGGTAAGGGTCACAACCCTGAATGTGAACCCCTTGTAGTTTGGATCTAATTTATATATGTTTATCTATTTGCATCTATTTTCCTTCGTTCTTCATCTCTTTGTTCTTTTAGATCTGATCATTCTAACTGATCACTAGGGTTAGGATTCGCAATAGGAATATTGGGATCCTAATTCCTGACAAGGAGGAAAATAGCTTTTCATGTATGCACTAAGGATAGGCTACATGAATCGCAAACGTGAAAGATTCACCGATTTATGTGTTTAACCAGAAAAGGAATCACTAAGGGATTATGGTTCTAATAAGGGTTAATAAGGTTAAGATCACTAAGGAATTAGGACTTAACCGATAAAATAAAAGAAGGTGAATCGTTTGATTAATGGGTAATTCATATGTAAATTTACATTCAGATTACAAGGTGGGGATCAAACAGGTGTTTGTACTCTTACTGCAATATTTTCACAATTGTTTTTCCAAACCCCAATTTTATGCAATCTGTTCATCTATTTTCAGAAAACCCTAAAAATACGCAATTTACTTTTTAATTTACTTTTTGTTTTAAATCAACATCAATTACCACCTTTCTTGATCCGTTCAACTTAAGGGGACTGGTTATTGTAGTACTTGGTCTACAATCCCTGTGGAGACGATACTTTACTTTATCACTTTATTACTTGGAACGATCGGTATACTTGCCGAGTTCGCATCGCCTGAACTGCAAAAGCAGCATGAGCATATGCATGCTCCCTCTATTATCTTACATCTCAAGGAGTTGTATGATATTAAAGGCAGGCATGAGAGGTATGAGGCCTCTAGAGAATTGTTCTCATGCAAGATGTCTGAGAACATGTCTGTGAGCAGTCGTGTTCTTAAGAAGATCGGACTCATTAAGAAGCTAGGAAATCTAGGCTTCGTGATGGATGCCGAGCTAAGTAATGACTTAGTCCTCACCTCACTTCCACCTTCCTTCAGTCAATTCATTATGAATTACAACATGCATGGGATGCTTGTGAACTTGCCTGAGTTGTTAAGTATGTTAACAACTGCTAAAGTGTCTATCAAGAAGGATAAGACACAAGCTCTTCTGATTGGTGGGCCTAAAAAGGCCAAGGGTAATGGCAAGAAGCCTGCTAAAGGCTACTCCCTTAAGCCCAAAGGAAAATCCAAGAAGAAGAAAGGCAAAAATAAGGGTAAGAGTGCACCCAAGGACAAAAGCGATGCTGAGTGCTTCCATTGTGGCAAGAAAGGGCATTGGAAGAGGAATTGTCCAGACTACCTGAAGAGTGTGAAGGACAAGAAGCATGATGATGCTTCTGCCTCAGGTATTTACATGATTGAGATAAATTATTCTTTTGCTAATCCGACTTCATGGGTATTGGATACCGGTTGTGGTTCTCATATCTGCAATACGTTGCAGATGCTTAGGAGCCCCAGAAGATTGGAGAAGAACGAGGTGGACCTCCGCGTTGGTAATGGAGCAAGAGTTGCTGCTAATGCTGTTCGAGATACCGACCTCATTTTTCCTACGGGCCTTTTATTGCATTTGAATAATTGTCTTTATGTTCCCAGCATTTCTAGAAACATTATTTCTATTTCTTGTTTAGAACAAGATGGTTTTGCTTTCATTATTAGGGATGGTACATTTTCTATCATTTTGAATGATATTATTTTTGGTACTGCTTCTTTAATAAATGGCATATATGTTTTGGAAATGGGAACTAAGGTGCTCAATGTAGATGTGAAACGACCTAGGATAGATAATCAATCCTATCTTTGGCACTGTAGACTAGGGAACATAAACGAAACAAGATTGTCTAGGATGCATGCAAATGGATACCTAGATTCCATGGATTTGGAATCCTATGGACAATGTGAATCTTTTCTAGCTAGGAAAATGACTCGTCACAAGCCCAAAGGGCCTGAGAGTCATAGGGCTAGTGAGTTATTAGAACTCATCCACTCTGATGTTTGTGGCCCAATGTCTATAGAGGCTAGAGGAGGATATTCCTATTTCATTACCTTTACTGATCATAAATCGAGATTTGGGTACGTGTACCTAATGAGATATAAATCAGAATCCTTTGAAAAATTCAAAGAGTTTAAGAATGAAGTAGAGAAATAGCGTGGCAAGATGATTAAGACATTGCGATCAGATCGTGGTGGTGAATATCTGAGCCATGAGTTTCAGGATTATCTGAGAGAAAATGGGATTCTCTCGCAATTTGCTACACCTTACACACCACTCCAAAATGGTGTCTTCGAAAGGAGAAACGGGACCTTGTTAGACATGGTCAGGTCTATGATGATTGAGACTCAACTTCCAAAATCATTTTAGGGATATGCCTTAGACACAACGGTATACCTTCTGAATAGGGTACCGTCTAAATCTGTTCAGACCACACCGTATGAGATATGGAATGTTAAGAGACCCAACCTGAGTTACCTCAGGGTATGGGGATCGCCAGCATATGTCAGAATGTTGGCATAGACAAGATTAGTTCTAAGAGTGCTAAATGTCTATTTGTGGGGTATCCCAAAGGTACTATGGGATACTACTTTTACTCCTTGGAAGAACACAAAGTGTTTGTGTCTAAGAATGCTGAGTTCCTTGAGAAAGATTTGATCTCTCAAGGAGTCAGTGGGAGTAAGATTGATCTTGAAGAAGTTCAAGGACCACAAGAACAGATTGAGGAACCCGAGTCTGCTCCGCAGGTGACGTTCTTCAATGGAGAAGTAAACACACAACTTCGTAGGTCTACTAGGGTCATCCATCCACATGAGAGGTATGGGTTTGTGATTGAGAATCAACAAACCTTCGAGGATGATGAACCTAGTAACTATGAGGAGGCGGTCAAGGATGTTGACTCCACTAAATGGCTTGAAGTCATGGAATCTAAAATAGATTTGATGCATCAAAATAAGGTATGGACCTTGGTTCCTAAACTGCAAGGAATAGTTCCTATCGGTAATAAATGGGTCTTTAAAAGAAAGACTGATGCAAATGGCAACGTTCAAACCTACAAAGCTAGGTTGGTTGTGAAAGGGTATCGTCAAAGACAAGGAGTTGACTATGATGAGACTCTCTCACCAGTTGTCATGATCAAATCTATTAGGATCATGCTTGCAATAGCAGCATATCACGACTATGAAATTTGGCAATGGATGTCAAGACCGTCTTCTTGAATGGATTCTTGAAGGAGGAAGTGTACATGACACAACCTGAAGGTTTTGAAGCCAAAGGTCATCAGAAAATGGTATGCAAGCTTCAAAGGTCGATATATGGGCTAAAGCAAGCATCAAGGAGTTGGAATATTCGTTTTGATGAAGTCGTTAGGAGTAACGGTTTCATCAAGAACGAGGATGAACCTTGTGTTTACAAGAAGGTTAGTGAGAGTAATGTCGTCTTCCTGGTACTTTATGTAGATGACATATTGCTAATAGGAAATGACATCCCCATATTACGAACAACGAAAGACTGGCTTTCAGAAAGCTTCACCATAAAGGATTTGGGAGAAGCGACCTTTATACTTGGTATAAAGATCTATAGAGATAGATTCAATAGGCTGCTGGGTTTATCTCAATCCACGTATGTTGACAAGATGCTAAAGAGGTTTAGCATGGAAGGGTCAAAAAGGGGTTTTCTTCCCATCAGTCACATCCTGAGAAGGATCGCATGAGTGGAATTTCATACGCTTCGGCTATTGGATCCATCATGTATGCCATGATATGTACGAGACCAAATGTCGCATGCTTGAATTTGATTTTGAATTTTGAATTTGGATTTTGAATTTAAATGTTTGAATTCGAATATGAATTGGCTATGAAAAGTTGTTTAATAACAAAAGGATAAGATAAGATCTTGTTGGAACAAATCCCAAGTATCAAGAGGAGATCTTTGAGCATCATCCAAGGCTGTTTGGGGCACTGATTTGGGGCCTTTTTTATGGTCATTTGGTCAACCAAATAAGCTCCAATCAGATTTGGTTGGTTGAGAGAATCTTTGAGTGAGTTGGTTCAAATTTGAATGCAACTACTCAATATATTTGGACTGTTTTTGGGCTGAATAGGGGCGCACCATATGGCTGGCCATATGATGGTTATTGATGTGCCTCTGGCAAGTGTGGTTTTTCTATGTTTAAATTGATAAGAATAGAGTCATAAGAGAGCAATTTAAATACATATTTGCTAATTATTTGATTCTCTGTATGTCAATAATATTCACCTTTTAGTTGTATTTTTACAGGAAAAAGAAGCGAGAATTATAAAAGCCTGTTAATGCAATTCTACACGGGTGCAGTACATTACAAGTCCCATAAGCATGGCGCGGACCAGCACCAAACTGGCGCGAACCCGCGCCAGTTTACGAACTTTGCAGCGAAGGCACCAAAGTGGCACTAAGTAGCACCAAAGTGGCGCCACCTAGCGCCATAACACAGAACCTTGGCGCTGTCTAGCGCCCAAGAAGCACCAAAATGGCGCAAGCTAGCGCCAACAACAAGAAGAAAAATGGTGCTAGGTAGCACCCAAAATTGGTGAAAGAATGGCGCTACCTAGCGCCCAACATCAAGAAGAATTGGCGCTAATAGGTGCCCCAAAATGATGAAGGAGTGGTGCCAAGTGGCGCCCCTATGGCGCCTACTGGCGCCGTGTTACGAACTTTGAGTTCCGACTTTTGCAATCAGGCAGTGGCGTTGCACAAACTTGCGCCAAACTGGCGCCAACTGGCGCCGGTTTGCGGGACGGATCTACCGTGTTTCTGAGGGGCATTTTTGGAAAGAAAATAAAACATTATAAAAAGACATTTTTGCAGAATTAGGTCACACACTCAGACATTATGACAGATTCAGGGAGACACAGACAGAAATTGGAAGAGGCAGATCTGGAGAGGCAGGGAGGAAAGACTGGAGGCGTTCTTCGTTCTTCATCTCCTGCTAGTATTTCTTTATCTTTTACTTTAAGTTTATGTTGAATTTTAGATCAGCAATCATGATGTTGATTGGCTAGATCCTTTTTATTGTAGTCAGGGTCACGATCCATATGTGAACCCTTGATACGAAGGATTGATTTGTGGTTTTTGATTTATATAATTATCTTTATCTTTACTCTGTGCGAATTTGATATTCCCTTTCTTAGAATTGATCGATCTGATAGTTGGGGATATTCTGAGGATCAAAACCCTAGATAGGAATGTTGGGGTTTTGATCTCAAAAGGGGGTAAGATAATAATCTGTGTGCGTGCTAGGAATAGACGTGTATATGATTGCGGATGCTTAAATTATCACGCCCATTGCTTGATCCCATGAGAAACATTGCAAGGAATTGGGTTCCTCATGGGGTTAAAGGGTTAACCCTGCAAGGAATTGAGGGTTTACTATTAATTCTTTTAAGATGATAATTTATCTGAGTGATTATATAAATAATTATTGTAAATCAATCCGGAGTGAAAAGCGGGGATCATTTGTTGAATGAACCCTGGCTGCAATGTTTCTTAATATTTTACAAAAATCAATCTTTGTTCTTATTTTTATTATAAAAATTCAAAAACAAGTTTTTACATTCAATTTTCATCAAATTGACAATATGTCAAAACCCTATTTGAAAACTTCCATTCTTTAAGAAAAAGTTTAATTGATATTAGATCCTAATCCCTGTGGAGACGAACTTTATTTATCACTTTATTACTTGTGCGATCGGTATACTTGCCAGAGAGCATCTAGTTTTTAGCGCCGTTGCTGGGGATTGGCGTATCTTATTTCATATATTCTTGATCTTTAGGATTGGATTTGTGAATATTTGTGAATATTTTTATTTTCTTTATTTATTTTATATTATATTGTTATTTTAATTTTATTTGAACAGTACTACTGATCTCTTTTATGAGTTGTATGCGAGGTACAATCCCAGAATTTCCACTTAATTTGGAAATCACTAGAGCACTAGAGCAGAAAAGAGGAACCGAAAACTTGCTCAGAAGAAGCTTGCATTCAACGAGTTGGGAATTCCGTTCGAAGAAGCACAAACAATGGCTGGGAATAATGATGAAGTGGACAATCCACTCATGGATACAATTCTTACACCAGCATTCAACAGACCAAATTCAAGCATTGTTCATCCAGAAGTGGGGAACAACCATTGGGAGCTCAAGTCTGCCAATATTCAGTTGGTAGAGCGAGCTCAGTTTGGTGGAGAGGTTGATGAGGACCCTCACAGGTTCATTGACGGATTTCTGATGATCTGTGACTCCACTAAACACCCCCAGGTGTCTAATGATGCAGTCAAGCTGAGACTGTTTCCCTTTGCTCTTAAAGGGAAAGCCTTGAATTGGTTGGAAAGGCAACCATCAAGAAGTATTGCATCATGGGAGAGTCTATCAAACAAAATCTTTTCTGAGTTCTTTTCCATGGAGAGGTTTAACCAGACGGTGAATGATATCACCAATTTCACCCAGGCTGAGGGTGAGACTATGTGTGAAGCCTGGAACCGCTTCAAGGATCTAATGAGGAGATGTCCTCATTACCCCATGACCAATGGTGATCAAGTCCGAATTTTTTTTAATGGGTGTAAACCTGAAGTTCGGATGGTGCTAAATGGTGCAGCAGGTGGTAGCATCAAATCCTTGAGAGCAAATGAAACTCTGGAGTTGATAGAAAGAATGGCTGCCAATGAAAATGAAGGTTTGATAGCCAAGCCTAAGAGATGGATTCTACACCTGGATAACAATGATGCGGTTCTGGCTGAGAATAAATTGTTAGCACAACAGCTAGCAAATTTGACCTCAAGGCTGGACAAGATGCAACTTTTCACTATGCAAGTTGCATCAGTGGTTTGTGAATACTGCAAGGGTGAGCATGAATCCAATGAATGCTCATCTTTATTATCTTCTGACTCTCCTCAACAAGTGAAAGTGAATGGAGTATGGTACGAGCAAAGGTCTCCACCAAGAAACATTCCTAGGAATCAGAATTTCCTTCTTGGAAATAGCAATTTTCAGAGGAGAGGTCAAGGCACAGGTCTTGATTACAATTCCAATAACTACTTGCAGCCTCCACCAGTCCAAGCTAAGGAACCTTCTGATTTGGAGAGGTTAGTTAGACAAATGGCTCAACACTCCAATGCCTTCATGGAAGAGACTAGGGCCACTACTAAAAACATGAGTGCTTCTATCAGGAATTTGGAGAATCAAGTTGGTCAACTGGCTAAGCAAGTTGTTGATAGAACTCCAGGCACTTCCTCTAGTAATACAGTTAAAAATTCCAATGAGGATTGTATGTTTATCACAACTAGAAGTGGTAAAGTGGTAACAGCTCCAGAAAATCTTAAGGCGGTGGAGGAGCCAGAAAAAGAAGAAGAGATTCCTTCTGATGTTAAGACACCTCTTCAGAAAGGTGAAGAAAAAGAGCCTCCTATTGTTGCTGAAAAGAAAAAGTTTGAGCTTAATCCCGAATATGTGCGAGCCATGGCACCTTATCCTGACAGATTCAAGAAGGATGCTCAAAAGCAACAATATGGCAGATTTCTTGATATCTTCAAGAAATTACATATAAATATCCCTTTTGCTAAGCTTTGGCTGGCATGCCCAATTATGCCAAGTTTATAAAGGACCTTTCGTCAAGAAAGCACAAGCACTCACTGAAGAGTGTAGTGCTATAATTACAAAGAAGTTCCCGCCTAAGCGTCATGATTCAGGGAGCTTCAATATTCCTATTGAGATTGGGAACACCAAATTTGGTAGAGCCTTGTGTGATCTTGGGGCAAGTATACATCTAATGCCCTTGTCTGTTTGTAAATCTCTGGGGATAACTGAGTTGAAACCCACTTTGGCATCTCTTCAACTTGCTGATAAGTCTGTAAGAAAGCCTAGTGGAATAATAGAAGATGTTCTTGTGAAGGTAGACAAGTTCATCTTCCCTGCTGATTTTGTGGTGTTGGACTTGGAAGGGGGAGCTGAAATGCCACTTTTGCTGGGTAGACCTTTCTTAGCTACATCTCGTGCACTGATTGATGTGGAAAGCGAGAAGCTAGAGCTAAGAATGAATGATGAAACCGTTACTATCCATGTCTTTGATTCTTTAAAACAGTCTTATCATAAAGACGATTGTTTTAATCGAGAAGTTGTAAAGGAAGAACAAGATGTAGCGGTTGAGCTTCCTCAAAATTTAAAAGATGATGCCAAAGAAGATGGAACCCCGAAAGTGGAAGTGAAGGATCTTCCTAAAGATTTAAAAGATGATGTCAAAGAAGTAAGGACGCTTCAAAGGAGGTGTAATTCTACGAAGAAGAAGGCAAGAAGAAAGGAAGGGTTAAAATTCTTTGATACGAGTTGGAAGAGATACCGGGAGCTGAAATTTGACAATAGACACCGAGACTCTATCTCTCGGAAAAATCAAAGTTTCAAAGAATTTTTAACATGGATCCATGGTTTGGATCAAATCTGGGAATGGTGGTCCCATACACCAAGGCATCCCGTACCACCAGATCCTCCATTTGCTGAGTCATCCCACACATGGCTGATTATATCTCCTTGCTGATGGAGATCTTGTATATTAGTTTATTTTTCTATTTCGTATTTTTAGTTATTTTGTGTTGGTATATTTTTCTCTGATGTTTTAATGTGTGCATTATATTTTTTTCTATATGCCACTGTTTGTTCTATTGTGCAGGTTTTTCTTCCTTCTTGTGATTTAATTATTGCTGAGGACAGCAATGCTCTAATAAATATGGGAGAAAAGAGAATTTCCAATAAACACACCTACTTATAACCATAAAGGATGGACGTTACAAAAGAAAACACTATTACAATTAACGTTGCAAAAGAAAACACTATTACAATTAACGTTACAATTACCGTTACAGCGGTTACATTCCGTTACCGTTATATTGTATTCCATCCGTTACATTACCTTTATATTATATTTCATCCGTTACATCGTCCCTGTGAACATGATACTGAGAGTTTTAGAGAGTTGTAGTTGAAAAGATGTTCATTACAAATCTGATCACAAAGAAGTCGATTAAGGTTCAGTTCTTCAGTAAGTGTTTGTTTGGTGACTGCTAAATCTTTTTAACTTGACTTACTAGGGAAAGATTTGATGGTTGGCTTTGATGTTTAAAAATGTTAGAAAGGCTAATGTTCCGCTGCCGCTGCTGGGGTTCCTAATAAAGCAAAATTAATAGCAATTTTTAACCGTGACCAAGCCCATATTTTCCAGCCTTCCAAACCGCAGATCCAGCCCATCCTCGGTTGCGGGTGGCAAACAACTCCAAACTTGCTGAATAGTATTTGCATGCAACCAAGTTTGAAATAGCCCGCGCTGCCAGTCTCCATTGTCATCTACTGCTGGTACTAGGTTGATCGCTTCCTCAAGCAATGGCTTCAGCCTCGGAGCCCACATATCCTTCCAAAATGATACCCAAGAGCCATTACCATTACCAATCTCCCATATTTTCTTATCGTCCATATAATGCCAAGTCTGACAGAGAGCTGCCCACAAACGAGAGCAGCCAACCCTCGCGGTTGGTGTAGAAACACCAGCACTACTACTCTAATATTTACCCTTCAAGAATTTTGCCTACAAAGAATCTGTTTCATTGTGGAAGTGCCAAACCAATTTCGATAAGAATGCATCATTCATTACATTTAACCATTTCAATACCAACCCACCAATCTCCTTTGGCAGAGTTTGAGTATCCCATCCAATAGCACCGCGTCTATGGGTTGTCTCTGTGCCTCCAAATAAATCTCCTTTGAATCTTTTCAATATCATTACAAATGACCGTAGGGAATTTGTCATGCTGCAAATGAAAGTTCATCTCATTCACACAACGATGGAGGCTATAAAAGTATATAAGGTCCTTATTTTTTCTTTTCTTTTTTCTTTTTTCTTTTTATCACATGGGCCCACATGGACCCTATATTTTTTTATGTGTATATAGAAGATAAATTTATTTCTTAGAACATAAAAATCATTAAACCCTTAAACTTATTAGTGGACCTAGATGAAGAATCTGTTCAATAAAAAAAAATTAAACAAAAGTTTTATTTAGCAAGAGAAAATTAAAAAAAAAAATAACATTTGAGAATAAAATTCTTAGAGAGAAATTTTTTGAATTTTTTTAAATCTTTTTTTAAAAAAAAAAATATGTTAATTGTTTTTTTTAAGATAAAGTCAGAATTATATTATAATTAATCACTTTTTTTTCGGTAATCATATAATTAATCACTTTAATTTAACTAACCATTCATTACGATTTTCTTGTCAATTTATAAAATCCTAAAAAAAATAATTACACACTGAGGAATCTGTTCAACGGAAAAAGATTTAAACAAAAGTTTTATTTAGCAAGAGAAAATCAAAAAAAAAATTAAGAGAATAAATATTTAGAGAGAAATTATTTGAATATTTTTTTAAAAATCTTTTTTTAAAAAAATATTATGTTTACTGCTTTTTTTTTAAATAAAATCATAGATTTATATTATAATTAATCACTTTAATTTAACTAACCATTCATTACCTTTTTCTTGTCAATTTAAAAAATCCTAAAAAGAATAATTACATACTCGTTACTTTTCTTCCTTCTCATTTCCTTTTATTTTTCAACACCCAAACTTTATGTCACCAATTCACCGCTTCAACTACCTTCTTAGAGTTCGATTTTCCACCAACTTCGCATTACGCCAAGATGGCAAGGCCCAGGTCGACTCAAACAAAAACTATAAGGGACAATTATTCACACACTGATACCCGTAAACATAATCAAATCACGCGTTTCTCTTCACTAATTCACCGAATCACCGTGGACCTATAGCTGAATAACGCAGTTATTGGATCGTGAACCTCAGGTTCGAGTTGAGATTTATTGAGTCTCACTCATTAATTAATTATTAATTTATAAT